>SNQJ01S0022428.1:15101-35607 GCA_010110895.2 Picea sitchensis | reverse complement strand
CATCTCTTCTCGCTCCTCGTTGGGATGTACTAGTATCTCAGGGTCTCTCTAGAAGTCAATCCCAACATAAGGGTAATCCTCTATGAATGGGATATGTTGCAACAACCAAGAAAAAAATTTGTCATCAAAGGACTCATTGGTCCTTCGTCCCCCCTGTCATGGCAGCAAGACTGCCCATTTTCATATTGCAGGAAGAGAGGCCTGATGCCCCCATACCACCTCTTGAGGGATGAAACTGGGCACTCTTTCAAAGAAGAAAGAGGAAATAATTGTCCCAAACCCAAAGTTCCTCTGAGTCCACAACCAAGAGTCTATCAGCTATCTCTTCATACATTCCAATAATGTGGTGCTCCAATAAAAAATCTGTGCATTTAAGCACTGAACTGCACAATTCATCTGTGCATGGGAAGCCTGATGCAAAGTGGCAAACCCTGTAATCCTCCTGATAAGAAACACTATCACCTCCAGTGCTAAGTCTTAAATCTTACTTATCGACACTTGCGAGCTTGTCTTGTCTGTACCCGCCTCACAATAGAGTCTAGTCAACTTCGATATGTTGTGAGGCCCCGAGGGAAACATACGGAAGTTGATTGGTTCCCCTCACCAAGAGAGTCCATTCAAAAAGTATATGTCCTCGGTTTTTGGCACCAACAACTGCCCCTCTAGCATAAAGGCCTCTACGTCGGGATGCCAATAATCAACCAAGGCATTCAGTAGCCTAGGTTGTGCTGGCATGAAAGAACATAGGAAGAATTTTAGCAACCCACATTGCATTAAGGAAGCAACAACATTGGGGTCCTCCCCAACCAATGCACTAATATCCTCATGCTCTCTTTCTCTCCAGTGAACATACATCCTGCAAAAAACCAAGTTCAGGAGGGTTAACCCTTGCTTTTTAAAGTTGTTTCCATTAAATAAAGGGTCCACACAGGCTGTAATGATGACAGTTGCGTGTACACATGTGCATTTTTTCCTCTGCCTAAGTGTACATGCGGGCTATCATAGGAAAACCCACGTGGACTTAGGGTCGACCTTTTGAGGGTTGACGCCACCCCAAAAAATGAACCTAAATGCATAAAGAAAGATTTAAATTGCAAGAGGAGAAATTTTGTACTTACTTGGTCCAAGAAGATGGTTGTTTCGTCCACTGAAGCTCCCAGAATCAATTCTTTTCACAAAGGGGCAGTTTTGTCTTTTAGTCAATTTCTGAATTAACAATGGTGATAATGAGCTGCCAGCTTCTATTTATAGAGGTTTTTAGCCTTTTTTTTGTCAATTTTCGGACCTTTTTGTCATTTTTTCTAAATTGAAAATCATTTAAGATGGTTCAGGAGTTTTCTTTGGATCATCACGGGAAGTTGTACTTTGGGTATTTGGAATTTTTTTTGAGAGTTGGGTTGTTTTGACGGTCCTTTGGTAAAAATTCATTTTCTCCGACTCATTGCATTTAAGTCAGAATTCCACCTCAACTTTTTGCATCTCGTTGTCTTTTCCGCTTTTCCATATGATTGATCCCACTGAGTTGCGACACAGAACCCTCTTTACTGCTTTAGAAGTTTCGTAATTTGGTGGTAGAGCCTACCATAACATGGATGCCCTAGGTAGATCCTAGTTGCATGATGGTGTCCATGTTGTCACTAACGACTATAAGCTCGAGAGTCCTTTTTAGCTTTTCCCTGATTACAAATTTGAGTCTCATTTGCATGATTCCTTATCACTCTTGACCTCACCCTTGGGACTCCCCAAAACAAATCGGGTCTTCTTTTAAGACCTTTTCAGACCCTCTAAACATGAAAACATTGTCAAGCGATCTTGTGGCCTTTCATGCTCGCTAAACTGGAATTTGAAGTCACGTCTGTCCGACGGTAGTTTACCCCTTTTTCGGTCTAGACGGTCAATTGTATGAACAAAGGTATACTCTAGATGCCTCAGATATCTAGAAGATTATTCTCAGGTATAATTTTAACCCTTTTTCGGGCCTGAGGGACTAAATTTATGAAAAAGGAACCCCCACGGAGTCCATAGTTAATCTCTTTCCAGACTCCCTAAAATTGAAAATATTGTCGAGTGACCTTATACTTTCACACTCGTTAAAATGGTCCAAAAGAAAATTCCTGACGGAGTCCATAGCTAATCTTTTTTCAGACTCCTTAAAAATGAAAAACTGGCTGAGTGATCTTGTCTTTATCACACTCGTTAAAATGGTTTTGAATAGACATCTTGTCGGTGCTAGTTTAACCCTTTTTCGAACTGACTAGACTACCTTCGAAAAAGGTACCCCAGTGAAGTCTCCTTTTACATTTTTCAGACTCTCTAAATATGAAAAACCGTCGATCTTACCTTCTCTGGGCTCATTAAACTTACATTGAAGGACGTTACCCTTGTGTGTTTTGTTAACCACATTTGCATACCTACGTATTTGGTCTAATGTCGGATCCATGTTGCTCTCAACTGATCCATCTGAAGCATGCCTTATACACAAGCCCTATAGCACTTTTCTTCTGCGTCTTGACACCTTTGGACCCAGGAGGGATTTTTACCAAGTGTCCTTGCTTTGAACATCAATCTTTTCCTTACACCTCAAACTCGTATGTTTGCGACACTCATTCCTCCTTTGTAACGTAACATTCTTTTTCCAAATTTATTTAAAAAAGACAATATATATATACCCCAAAAAGAGGTAGGGAAAAGTATTTTCTTTGTATTAGCAGCACAATGAGTCTACCTTGGATAAAGCACATCATTCTGATTTTTCGTCGAGCCCTGGGATTTAATATGACCTTAGGAACTTGTTCCCGTTACATTGAGATGTGTCCTCCTCCATTTGGTTATTCTTCCAAACATATGGAGAGTTTGCGTTGCCTCCTACCTCGTGAACTTATGTTAATGCCATTCTTCCTGAGTCTCATCATTTATCGTGCTATTGTCCAAGGGAAGTTTTTCCAAGCCTGAGTTGGCCCATCTGCAGTTTGTCTCTTTCCTTCATTCCCAACCATCCCAAAAGTACAATCAAGTCTTCATTCGAAATCAATGAATCTTTCAATATGATGATCAAGATTCTCTAGTCGATGACCGACGAGTCATCGAAGACCTCTGGGTAGTTAAGTCGTACACTCATATTACAATCCTACCTGAGTTTTGAAGATTTTGAAGTTGTTGCTCGAGCTCTGAATGTAATGACCCTTTTCTCATTACTGTGAATAATTTCATAAATAATCCTAAACACTAGCTAAATTATAATTAATTATTATATAACCTTAATTTATTACAAGTTATTAATTAATTATTTTGATTATACTTAGCTGAAGTATGATTAACTCCTTGATTAAGGGTTAATGAATGAGTAATTATTAAATGAGACATTAAATGATTAATTATGAAATTAAGGATTAGTGATTAATTGATCATTAATTAAAGTAATTGATTAAGTATGTATTAAAATGGGGGAAAATAAAATATAAGTTTAAATGGGTTACGTATCCCATAAGGGATAATGTAACCCATACGTAAAATAAACATTAAGTAAAGGATAAGCCCATTAAAGAGAAATAAATGTATGGATAAGGGGTTTGGTGAGGAGTAAAGGAAGGTGCGAGGGCGGTGAAAGGAGGATAAGGGAAGGAGAAGGACGGGGGAAGAGGATGATTCATTTTTGGGAGGGATTTCATTCATGAGTGGAGGAGAGGAGATTTTGGGGGAGCATTGGGAGAGAGTGAGTTAATAGTGGTGACAGTGGGATTTACAGTGCACACCGGGGTTGAGGGGTTTTGGGCTCGGAGGGCTAGGACGTCCGTAGATGTCCTAGGGCCAGGCGTACTGGTCGGTAGGGTGGCCGGTTTTGGGGTGTTCAAGCGAAGGTTCAAGCTACTGCAGATAGTAGCATCAGAGACAGGTATTTAAACTCAAAATTGTGAAGTGTTTACTTAAATTTAACTTGTATGCAAATTGTTATGATTAAATGTTATTTTATTTATCAAAATCTGGGAATGAATATGCTAGAGTAAGCGAATTTTTAGTAAAGTTCAAAATTTACGCTCTGTTTTAATTCATGGTAGTTTTATTGAAATCCTGGTCACTACATCTGGTATCAGAGCAAGGTTGAGACACTGGAGCCTTAAGGGCCACGTTCCCACCCAAATCCCCATCCGCTTAACCTGCAAACCAACAAAACAACACCTTAGCTGAAAACCACAATAATTAATGTATGAAACAAAAATTTGGGCGAGCTGTTATGACTATTTCTAATGCTGTAAACACTAATATAAATGCACATTTTTTTTGTAGTTCTATATGGGCATTGCAACATAATGCAATTTCAATAATAAATGCTAAATTAAATGCAGAGAAAACAGCAAAAACAACAAGCTGTTTTGACTGTGAATGCAATCAACTTACTATTTTTTTTATACGCTTTTGGTATTTGGGAAATACCAAAACATGAAATCTAGGAAAACATGAGATGTTGCACTAAAAACGTGGAAATAATTTGCTGTTTTCTAACAGAAAATTTAGAAAGACAAGATAAAAATGCCTATTCGATATGCCTAGAATGCCTAGGATGCACGGAAATTGAAATAAAAAGCCAATTTAAACCGACTGTTATTGAACAACTCATGTAAAATAAATTTAATAGTACAATGATAAAATGATAAACTCATGATAAACCGACTGCATAATCGATGTTCTTATCCTTGTCAACTGCAACTGCAACCAAATTTTGGGCCCGAAGGCCAACCTTCAATCCTCGATCCACGTACCCGTAGTCATCAACAGCAACAACATACTAGCCAACGGCCATGCTGTAGGCGCCAAACACAAGTGGGTAGGCTCGGACCCCATCACTCCTTCTTCATCCTCTTCCTCCCAAAATCGCAAGGCTGTAAGGGATACCGAGATCCATAGTAGTAACCTTCTGTCAAAAGAAGTTTAAATCATAAGCAATTATCTTGCACAACCTAGAAAACAAAAGAATACAAACTAAAATCTCACCACTGTTAAACATTAATTTTAGCTCAGCAACCCTTACTGTGAAACCTGGCAAGTTTCAAGTTAAAGGTTACATTGGCCGAGGGCCAATCTCCACGCATTCAACACCAAGAGCAGACACGCAAGCCAAAGTCAGCGCAAACACCAAAACCCCAACGCCCAAGACTCGGCCTCGGGCTCGGATAGACTCGGGCTCACTGCATTTTTTTTTTTTATTCCTTATAAATATCGAACCAACCTCCTATACCATATGCCATAGCCTCATGCCAATCTTCGACTTCACGTATTGTATAGAAAATTTAATCAAACTTTTGGGTCTGAACATAATTTCTTAACATATCGGTAGCTAATTTAATTGAACTTGATTTGTATATTACTGCAAAAATTGCCGAAACTTACATTTTCAGCAATATAAGACTTAAACCAGAACGAGGTAATCAGTTGATATATACCTTAACATGTCTGCCTAGTTGGAATAGGCTGATTATGACCTTACTGGGGCAGCAGAAAAAGTCGACTAGCTTTCCAGGTACACACTGAAATGTAATGGTAGCTTTAATGAAATATGTTTCTCATCCCTATAAAAAAAAAAAAAAACCATATATGCTGCTATGGCTGCAACACTCACAGGCAACTTCGTTGACTGGCGTCTTAATAAAATGAACCCAAACTTTGTGCTACTAGTTACAAAATCCAACGGCTCTTCCACTGTTCGTCTATGTGCGCAAAACAATCATCAGGCCGATTTCTCTGCACATGCAACGAACCAATGACTACTTCTCTTCACACATTCAGCGAACCAGTGAAATTATCTGCAAACTGTTATACAGTGCCAACAAACCCTCTGAAATCAGTCGTCTCTTTCACTGCTTGGACAGACTGCATCAGCTTTCACCTTTAAGACGAATCCCGACTCGATCTCTCTCTCCTCTCTGAGTATGAAGAGCACCCTTGAGTGTGAAGCCCGTTAAGCCTTCTCTGCCTCCACATATGGAGCTTCTGCACAAACTGTCTTTTATAAACCATTCATCTCGTAAACCCTAGTACCAAGCAAGTCCGATAGAGAAAAATGTCTATACATTCATGCACGCGAAAAAAAATCCTAAATGTTCCCTGCATACAGCGCGTGTTAGGACATTAGTTTTCCTAATAGAAAACCCTAATTATTTCGGGAAGCTTACACAGGCGAATAGTGTTTCCAGATCCGCCTCCCTGCACAGGTGATTGCAGCTAAATGCTAAGGCAAAACGGAGCATTAGGGTTTAAAGTGGTGGATGATATTTTAAATTACGGAAATAGGAGAGAGAGGCACGTGGGCTACATGCGAGCCCACGTTGCCAACTTAGCGCTTCATTCGAAATTGTTTAAATTTTACATTCGTTTAATGTGGTACCAACGTTAGGTTAAATTTTATATGCGTTTAATTTATATTCGTAAATGTGACACATGCTTGTTAATGTTATATTCTGTAATTTTGTTTTATTTTTTTTTATTATTTTTATATATATATATTTTTTTATATATATTTTAATATGTATAATTAATGATATTTGAAATATTTTTCTTAGTTTAAATAATTAATATAATGAGAAGATTATAGATCCTTTGCATAGTCATAGGAAGCAATTATAAACTTCGAGACTGGTGGATGATTTTTTTTTTCTACGCACAAGGCCTCCACTATTAATAAGTTGGCCAACCAGAACTAAAAGTCCATTAAAGGACAAGTAACACCGACAACCAGTTCATCGACAAGGAACTAGAATTTTTTTTTTATGTCAAACACCATTATCTCTTTAATTAGGGTCACTTTCTACTCACTCACATTTAACATATACTAGCACACGAAATAGATGATAGCTTACAACATGGATAGGAAACCAAAGTAGTATAATATTAATATTTTAGGTATTCATTCACTTTCGGATGAAAAATATGACTCTCTTCTAGATGAAATTCAAGACTGAATCATGGGAAGAAGAGGTTCAAATCAAGGACATGCTCGAGAGACTTCAACAATGATAGAGAGGGTCTCCAAGATTCAATATTGAAGCAACCCAAGCCCCCATATCTCTCTTGAGGAGGAGGCTTAGACGGGGGTTCACATGGTATCCCTCTTATGACATTTTGTTTATACACTATGATATTGGTCTTAGTATGTTTATATTTTATCATGATCTATTTCTATTTAGATTCACAGGGAAATGGGTTTGCTCATGCCACATGTTTTTGGATGACTATATATGTCCTTTTAACTCCAAACAATTCAACATTATCTATATTGTTTCAAATATGTTTTGCTTGAATCTAGAAATGGTGACCATTATATAGTTTTAGTTGTATTTTTTTTTATGTTTATGTTAAGTATTTGAGAGGGTGGCCAAATTTCGCTTGGTTAGCCTCTAATGACTGTAATTTTCCTTTTTATGTATGAATGATAAAACTACTCTTATTTACAAATAAAATGAAATAAAATAAATCAACATATGTCCATCTTTCCTTTTTATGTATGAACGATAAAACTACTCTTATTTACAACAAAATGAAATAAAAATAAATCAACATATGTCCATCCTTGTGACACTTAGAGGTTAGTATTTCAATTTTTGTATTTCTGTTAGACCTTAATAAATTTTGGATAAGATAGATCATCAAGCATTTAAATCCCCAAGGGTTACCCCTAAGTTAAACAATAAAACTTTAACTATTATTAGTTAAGTTGTCTTTAGGACTTAGACTAGGACAGGTGGTAAGGAGGTGGCGTATTCATTAGGAGCATAACCTTAGGGAAGCTCCAAGTAGCTATTGCCAGCATAGCCACAGGGCAAATAAAACCAATAATTGTTTTGTAGGGGCGACGAAACGAAGCTTAGATGTTTAAACCTAACCTCCTAACCGAAAGCCAATCCCCCGATGGAGTAATGTCTGTCTATTGCATTGGGTAAAGAAAATCACGCTTAACCCACTTTGAAGTTTATTGCACCAATTTAAAACATCCTGAACTCACCCTGACAACTCCGGGTTGATGCAGGCCAGCACACAGATGTATCGACTGAGGGAGGTCAAAGTAGTTATTGCCGTTTAAAAGTTCCCCCACAAATAGCCACTCACTACTCTGACATCACTAACTTCGCTGATATCAAGGCCGTTGAAGACATCAACGACTTTAGCATGGCTAAATCCCGGCAGATATCAAGTGGAACTCCCACCGTCTGAGTGTAATCCAGCATTGAGGGATTCAGGAGGACCTCCACCCGAAGACAACACGCGAGAATTGTAGAAGATCAAACTCCTAATTTCCAGCCGGAGGACGCCAACAAACGCGCGAACATGGTTAGAAGGTATGACCAGAAAGCCTTTAAGGCCCAATTCAGCGCTAAGATCGCCATTTTTCAACTAAGGGACAAAGGTTCCCGAATCGGGTGGGGTAACCTGAAAGACACTCCGCACCTTACCCCAACACGATTCGGGAGCTTTTCGCAGTTCGGGAGGAAATATCTACCACCGCATCACGAGGGAGCAGCAAAAGCCGGGGCATATCATGCCTTAATTCAGGGAAACAAAAACGGTAGAAGAGTACGAGATCAAAGCTTGCGGAACCGGTCAAGTATGTGTCGAGCATGGATAGCCACTCAATCCACAAGGTAGCGCTTCATCTATGGATTGAACCCCTGTATAAGAGCTATGGTGAGGATGTGGAAGCCGCCTTCGAAAGCGTAGGCTATGGAGCGCCAAGTACGCGGAAGAACATATGAACTTGACCGGAGGTACAAGACCAACATTTACGCATCACCCAGGGTTCGTAGGAAATGCCCCGTGGACATTTCCTAGGGGAGGAGGGTCAAAGCCACCGCCGTATGGCAATAGACTCGCGCCAAGGACAAGAGTCGCAGGAATTTCACCGGCAACGAAAAGCATCTCGTTCAACGCTAACGGTGGAGACAGTACCACGACCTTATCAGGGAACATTGAGCAGGGGAAGGGGTTCCAGAGGAAAGAACCTGCTCAGAGTCGGCCACATAATGCCGTAACCGTTCAATCTCGGTGGTTGCATGTTGAGATGCTGGCGACTCCATTACTTAACGGGATTGTCCGGAGTTAAACGGTTCGGCCCACGAGAAGGAAAGGCGCTCGGCTGGGTGAGCTAGTAGCAACCATCATATTCACGCAACAGAAGTAATAACCGCCAAGCTAAACATCAATCCACCGTGGTGGAGTCGCTGTGCACGCCAAATCATATCAATGTTAAGATTTTGTTTGATTCTCAAAAATGTGATAGTTTCATTTCACCATCTAAATAAATAGTTGGCAGCCTACGAGCACGACTTTAAACAAGTCGAGATGGATTCGGGGAAAAACAGCGAGGACCTAGTGTCGAGAATGTATAGTAGACCTGGAGTATGTACTACTATGCCAGGTGCATACGCCACTCCGCTTCAATGGCGGACTTAATCATTGGAATGGATTACAGCGTTCTCAATCGGAGATTTGGTAGATCAAGTCAAAGAGGGTGCTTTAGGTCGATGATGAAGGAAGAACGGATAGAGATGGTATTAAAGAAAAGTGTCGCCACGCTTTATATCAACTACAAGGTCATGATGCTTGGACAAGGGTGTCAACTTTATGTAGAGGCAGTGAAAGACAGGAAACGACCCTCATTAGATCAAGATAATGGTCTTGTCCGAATTTCAAGATGTTTTCCCGATTGAGTTACCAGGGTTACCTCCGAAAGGGAGCTTGATTTCACGCTATTGAGATAAAACTCGGTGCGTAGCCAATTTCCAAAACTCACATCGGATGACAAAGACCGAACTTCTGTGGAATTGCAAAATGTACCGAAGAGCATCGGACTTAGGGCTATTAAGATCAGTACCAAAGCACCGGTAATTTTGTAAAGAAGAAGGATGGATCCTTACGACCGTGGATAATTATTGTGACTCTTGAACCATGCTACGTTGGAAGAATGTGCACCGATGCCACACTGGATGATCTCTTCGACGCTGAAAGGAGCAAATATTCTAAAGATCGATTTACACGGTATCATCAACTAAGGATTAAGGAAGGTGATATCCCAAAACGCTCTTCAACTCGGTTTGGACATTACGAGTTTTGTTGTAGTACCTTCTCGATTGACCAATGCACCAACATCTGGCGAGCCCCACGAATGGTGTATTTCAAAAATACTTAGACCGCTTTTTGTATTAAGATTTAGATGACATCCTCATCTATTCCAAAGAATGAAAGAGAACATGAGGAACACTTGTAAATAGTGTTGTCCTCAGCTTTGTAGAGAACAAACCGTATGGGAAGCCGCCGGGCGTTCCTTCTCAGCAGATCCACTATTTAGCTTCATATCATTTCCCAGCCGGCGAAATCTCTCGCGGGACCTTAAAAGGTAAAGGCCATTATGGAGTGGCCGCTGCCGAAAAATGCCCATGAGGTGAGAAGTTTTATTAAGAAGCGGGTTATTACCGAGATTTGTAGAAGGATTCTTAAAATAGAAAAACCCATCAATTTCTGGTAAATGCAAGAATGCATGAAATGACGTAAGAGTGTGATAGGGTGTTCAATGAGCTTAAGAGGTTACCAACTAGTGCACCAATTCTACGCTAAGTCGTATATGGAAAAAGATTTCACAGTATGCACAGATGCCTCAAAGCAAGTGTTGGGCCGTAAGCACGCGTGATGGAGGAGTGATAGCTTGCGCGCCAAGAAAGTTTGAAGAAGCACCTAAGAGTCATATGCGACTCATGATTTAGAGTTGGCGTACCAGAATGCTAGCTGCGAAACTTTGGAGGCACTACCTTGTTGGGCTAAACTTTGAACTCAAAACAGACCACCAAAGTTTAAAGCATCTCTCACTCAAAGAGACCTGAATGCAAAGGAGATGGAGGAGTTTATGAGTGAGTAATGCATTTTGGAATCGCATACATCAAAGGAAAGGAAAAATGTGGTCGCAGATGCCTTGAGTAGGAGACCACCTATATTCTCCTTGGCACCCTTAAAGGTCAACCCGAGGGAACGTGGTAGGTTGAAACAACTCCAAGGAGACGCTTTGGTATTTAAAGGCTACTTCCAACCTCCAGAGCGGGAAGCAGTTAGACAAAGCAATGGCGGGTATAGTTTGGAACCGACGGATTGTTAAGATATCGAAGGAGGATGTACATTCCCCGAATGGGGATATTCAAGCATCATAAATCGGCTGTGCCCATAGACTCTTTTATTAAAGCGATCCGGTGTGAAAAGATGTAACGCAGATATGAAGAAGCTCTTCTTTGCAGGTACAAACGCTGATGTAGTCCATTTCACGCTAAATGCCTTAGAGAGTGTCGCAAGAAAGCCGCACCATCATCCGCCAGGCTCCTACAACCATTACGATATTGATTTTGTTCACTATTATCCCATAGATCAATGACCTGACTTATTCATAGATTGATATCCATTCGACTGACACCCAGATTGATAGATCGGGGATTCACTTCTAGATTTTGGGACAAGTTTACAACAAGATTGGGGACTCGCTTGAACTTAAGCACGCCTTATCATCCGTAAACAAATGGACGTACTAAGAGGGTAACCGCTATGGAAGACATGCTTAGGATGTATGATGGATAATCAGACCTGGGAGAAGTCCCCACCTTTGGTAGAGTTTGCCTACACAATGCTTATCATAGTTCCATTGAATGTCGCCTCTACCTAAGCCTTGTAACGGAGGCCATAACAACCTTGAGCTGGGATAATGATGAACCCATCAACAGCCAAATGCAATTCGATTCGTGAAATGAGGAACAAGTGATTCGGGGATGAAGGCAGATTAAAGGAAGCACAGGATAGACGTAAAATTTATGCAGATGCACACAAAACCGACCAAAGTTACGAAGTGGGAGACCAAGTTTTCAATCATATCAGGCCTAATAAGACTACAATTCAGTTTGGGAAGGGGACAAAATTATCACCTCAATTTATAGGACCATCAGGATCCAAGAGAAAATTGGAACCGCTGCCTTACCGCCCCGCATCACAACTCACTTGCATAAAACTCATAATGTATTTCACAACCGCTGTTCTACGCCATTATGTTGTCGATGAATCACATAAACCAGTTTTAGAAGAGGAGACCACAAGATATTGACCAGAAAATCACTTAGATAGACAGTCCGCACCGCCACTTGGGAAGATGCCGCAGACATTACAACAAATTATCCTTCACTATTTTACACCTCGAGAACATGTTTTTTTGAAGGTGGGGTGTATGTAACACCAATTTTGACTTAGACAGCCTGTGACTACCCGAGGACTATATACTTTATTTCTAGTCAACATGAAACTATTAAGTGATACAACTTTAAACTTTAAATATTTAGAAGTGAACTTTATGAATGATTAAATGTTATTTGGATGATGATGTATATGATGTGATCTCCTACATACATGTAAATTTTATGAATGTTTAAAATGTTATTGATGATGATGTATGTAATGATCTATTATGTGTGGATGAAAACTTTAATAATGTATAAATATTATTGATGATGATGTATATGTCATGGCTATTACTGTGAAAATGCGAATCGATTGAATGTTTAAATGTTGTTAGAATGATGTTGATATTATGCAATCTATTTGAGTAAATGATAACTTGCACGAGTGTTGAAATTGAATTATGAGATATTGAGAGATCTATTCTAATTGGAAACCTTTGATTTTAACTTATTCCAGACATGGATACCAAAGTGAAACGCATGATAATATGCAATTACATGATGATAATGCATAGAAATGTATGAGTTTGTGTTGCGGAATAATCTGCAGGTTATGGGCAATGAAGTAGCCAAGGGGTAAATAAATGATGATGTGTGTATATCAGATCACCTAACGAAAACATTATAGTAACGAAGCACTACCCAAAACCGGATAAACGATGACAAAACCTCCAAGAACACCTGTCATCAGAATTCCACTCAGAGGGGTAAGACCCTAGTTCCCTGAGGGGGTGGAGGCATTTCCCAATCACCGTATCCCTCCATTGTAGGTACCGTAGGGGTGGACCCTAGAATTGATTAGAGGGGTGGAGGTATTTCCCAACTGTATCCCATTTAAACCTGGGTTCCGAGGATCTGGCAGTTGGTTCACGCTTCCCCTGTGTCGTGGGATAGACTGCCAGCTACCTGCTAGGTAAGCTTGGTTGAGATAGCGACATTTCCACTTACGTGTTCTATTTGGTGTTAGGTCAGTATAGATGACGCCCAAGATAGTCTAGCAGAGGACCTGATAGGAATGGAGCTGTAGGTTAGGGAGGAAGGATGAGTAGAATAGTTGAGACTATATGGGGATCTCGGGTCTGTATGGGAGTTGATGAAGAAAATGTGTATATAATAAGGAATATTCACTATTATGTAACCAAACCAAAATTGTTTAAAATGAAATTTTGAACCAAATAATTGGTAATTCAAGAAATTCTCACATAATTAATTGATTGTTGTCTTTATAAAGACTAGTCTCACGACTGGATTGATGCATACATAAAATACTAGTTGGGATGACAGCTTTGATTATTAGTACATGTACAAAAAATGTATGTGTATCTAGTACACACAATTCTCGTACATATACACTAGCATGTATGAGTTCCTTGTTCTCGTAATTCATAAGATACCTTAACTTCGACTAAGTTTCCTGCCCGTGTATGTAATGACCCTTTCCTATTACTTCATGAATAATTTTATAAATAATCCTAAACACTAGCTAAATTATAATTAATTATTATATAACCCAACTGATTACAAAGTTATTAATTAATTATTTTGATTATACTTAGCTGAAGTATGATTAACACCTTGATTAAGGGTTAATGAATGAGTAATTATTAAATGAGACATTAAATGATTAATTATGAAATTAAGGATTAGTGATTAATTGATCATTAATTAAAGTAATTGATTAAGTATGTATTAAAATGGGGGAAAAAATATAGTTTAATGGGTTTTCACGATCCCATAAGGGATAACGTAACCCATATGTAAAATAAACATTAAGTAAAGGATAAGCCCATTAAAGAGAAATAAATGCATGGATAAGGGGTTTGGTGGAGGAGTAAAGTAAAGGAAGGTGCGAGGGCGGTGAAAGGAGGATAAGGGAAGGAGAAGGACGGGGGAAGAGGATGATTCATTTTTGGGAGGGATTTCATTCATGAGTGGAGGAGAGGAGATTTTGGGGGAGCATTGGGAGAGAGTGAGTTAACAGTGGTGACAGTGGGATTTACAATGCACACCGGGGCTGAGGGGTTTTGGGCTCGGAGGGCTAGGACGTCCGTAGATGTCCTAGGGCCAGGCATACTGGTCGGTAGGGTGGCCGGTTTTGGGGTGTTCAAGCGAAGGTTCAAGCGAAGGTTCAAGATGCTGCAGATAATAGCATCAGAGACAGGTATTTAAACTCAAAATTGTGAAGTGTTTACTTAAATTTAACTTGTATGCAAATTGTTATGATTAAATGTTATTTTATTTATCAAAATCTGGGGATGAATATGCTAGAGTAAGCGAATTTTTAGTAAAGTTCAAAATTTACGCTCTGTTTTAATTCATGGTAGTTTTATTGAAATCCTGGTCACTACAATGAAGACATCATCTCCAACCATTAGGCCTTATCATCTTCTAGAAGATGGATACTATACATGTATATATTTTTTATTTTGAGATGTAGATCCATTGTGTATTGCTCGCGGATACACGTTATATAGTTATATGACATGTATCTACAGTGTATTTGATTGGTATCCATGATTTTATTTCATCCCAGGCATGGGTATGCCCACCTGGGTGAGACAATTGTTATTTTGCAGATGCCACCTTCTGATTTCTGGTCCTTGGGCTCACTTGTTTGGAACGTTGGTGAAGATTGATAATGTATTTTGGCCATCAGATGCTCTTCTGACCTCACACATTATGGGGCATCTGTTATAACCCTAAATTTTACTAGATATACTTACTTGGCATCAGGCCATCTCAGACTCCTTCTTTTCCCAAACACTACTAAACAACTCTTCTTAAAAATCCTCTTTATAAAGTCCCACACGCCCTGCTCCATTGTTGCATGCGTGTACATGCTAGATGCTCCAATATAGTCTGTGTGTACCTACAAAACCACGGAAAAAGGAAAGTTTTTGATGGAACACACAACTTTGGGAAAGTTAACTAAACCTTTCAGCCATGCATGGTCAGTCATTCGACCAAATACCTAGCTCCTTCTAGCCTATAAAAGAAGGGGTAAGGGTCCCATTTGAAAGGTAGAAAAATCATAGTAAAGAGACTATACCCAATTGAGCATTCCCCTTGTACCAACCTTTATCCATCCTTGTGCAAAGAGAAGTATAGAGAAAAGAATTTGGAGGACAATTGAAGAGGAGCCCAGGACCAGGTTCGTGGAACAGTGGTCGGCTTCATCATTGTAAGTTGCTTTAGTGAAGTTAATAATAAAGAAGTACTTTTCCCATCCCACCATATGAGGTTTTCATTGTTTATTGCGTACATGTTGATTAAATCTCTAACCCATTAAACTGTAGATCAAATGCATGTGGATTTATTTGTTTGTCTTTTGTGAATCCAGGTCAGCCTTGGGAGGAAGGTTGCAGTCAAAGAGAGACCAAGTGTGAAGAGGGATCAATATCAAATGCCATAAATAAGGCATGTTCACTTGATCTTCTTAACTACGTATTTGCTTAATAATAATGGGGATTAGGTCCGCGATGATGGTAAAAAGTAGGAATCTTTAGGTATTTTCTACATGCATGATAAAACCCTAAGTGCTAGTCCATAGAGGGATTTCCCATTCACAACAAATGGCACCTTGGAGATGATTTTAAAACTCTCAAGTGTATGTACGACATTTCTCATGGTGAAAATGCAATGCATAGTTTCTTATATTGCATGAAGAAAAACGAAAAGATCGAAGTTGGAATGGTGGTATTTTGAGCTGTCATCAAAACCTTCCTCCCAACCATGATCAACTTGATCCAAATCTAGATGCAGTGCTTCCTATACCATTTATTAGGGTGCACATGTGCAATTTGCATGCATTTGTGATAATTGTTGATAAGATGGTGTATTTATCTATTTTGTTTGCATGGAACAAAACCCCACATGATGAAAGTAAAAAGTCAATTGAGGCAATTGAACGTGCTCTTTAAAAAGCAGGTTTGCATGGTGGACATGTTAAAATTGAAAAAGATATTAAGAGGTTAGGTACACGAGGAAATCTTCCAGCAAAGCCATCAATGTCAGGTGTCAAGGCACGTCGTTTTCTTGAAAACAAATGTGGACATGGATGTTGGGGATTGTATGAAGAATTAATTGACGCAGAAGATGATTGCACTAGTGAAGGGCGTGAATCAACTAGAAAGAAGTAATATGCCTAGAGGTCACTTTCATCTTTTTTTCTACTTAAGGATAAGGAAAAATTTGTTAGTCTCCAATTTTGACTATATTTTTGCCTACATCTTGTCAGATATGCCCCCATTTTCATATCTAGTATCATTTCCTTCTAGCCTTACCATGACACATTTGACATCCTTTTACAACTAAATGGGGCTATTCAAGGTATTCCTATGATTCAAGTTATTTTTAATGTATTTTGATATTTTAAACTAATATTGATACTAACGTGACATGAGCTAGGTACTTGTTCCCTTGAAATAGACTTATCAGTTCCAGATACCGGCTCGCACTTAGTGGAGATACCAAAGACTTGCACGACATGGCCAAATTGGATTGACAGTCCGATTCATATGATTGATTGAGTCATAACTCAATATCATGACTGAAAGCGAGATTGTAGAACTGTTTTATTATAATGCTTTATGATCCACGCTTCTTGACACTACGTGTCATGACGTTGTGAAATTAGTTTTAACTGACTATGAGTCATTTTCAAATCTAAGATTCGCTTAGATTAATGCACCTATGTTCAAGACTATTTTGGGAGGATCTATATAAAGTGAGATCGCTCTCAAGAAACGTTGGTTACGATATGCTATGTGATACGATTTCTGATAATACAATTTTCTATGCATTATGTTATTTGCTGTTAAAATGATTTGAGTTTGTTTATGAATTATGGAGCGTGAAGTATGAAACAAATTTTGCATGGAATAATCTGAGTAGCTCTGGTTTTGTTTTAGGACGATTGCGAGTTAGTTTTTGAACTTGAAGTTACTCTGTTAAATTCTGGCTTAGCCATTTTTCGATTAGATCATTTTTAGTTTGATATTATCTTATAGATCGTTGAATTTTGAATGAGTTATTTGTCATTGTAGAATTTGAGGAATGAACCAAGTGCTTAATCTAGATTTGCTTTGTTTTCCAGTTTCTAGTTTGATCATGACTTAAAGATAATTTAAGTTTAGACTTACTCTGTTTTGTTAGGATAGCTAGCTTATAGTCTGATTAAAGGAAGCTTCCAGTACTTGTAGGGTAAAATAGGACATTTATTAGTTTCACCTATGTTAGATTTAGAATTGCTTGATACTTAGATTAAAAAGTTTTTAAAATGATCTCTCTTTTATGGTTTAGATAGACATTTTTGGCGATTAGATGTTTAAGATAATGGTAGATAGTCTTGGGTGATTTCATTAGATTAGGAATAGAAATACCTTTTCTTAACTCATAATTGTTTCCATTTGATGAATTAGACAAGATATGATTAGTTTTAAGATAATCATTAGGGTTCAGTTTCTAAGAGTAAGTTTGTGTTTTCTTCTCAGAATAACCTTTAGGTAGGAATTAGAATCTTACCAGCACATATAGTGTAGCAACTCTAAGTTCATTTACCCTGGTTTGACAATTTAGTGTTTTCAAGTAATTAAAAATCTTTAATACAACAAACTGACAAAATTCATGGAAGGTGATGCAATAACCTTTCAAGAAGCTATTACAGACTTCATAAGAGCAATGATAGAAGCCTGGGGAGGCAACCATATGACAGATTATATGGTATGCATATTAATTTTCATCCCAGTAGTACTTTCCTTTGTACATTTTTTTACTATACATAATTTATTGAAAATTAAATTCATTTCGTACATTTGTTTGGTATTCTAAGATAGACTGATGCCAATGTTTATAGCATCAATTATTTGCACATGGACCATGGTTTGCAAGAAAATATGGAAGCTTGGCCATTTGGGGTACACAGGGTATGGAGAAATCACATAAGCAATCTCGTACCATTTACCATAGATGCACACAGAAAGGAGGGGGTTACAGTCATTCATATGTTCTTGTGCAAATGGGTCAAGCATTTTATAGGCGTAAAATAGATGGATTTAAGAAGAAAAACCACCTTCCAGACACAATTGAGCTTAGTATAGTGATAAGAACAATAGAGAAAAATAGAAAACGTAAGATATCTGATGTTTTTGAAGGTGGAGTTGGGACAAGTGCTAGGTATGCAATCTATATGTTAACTTTTCTACCCTCTTAATTTAATATTTTTTTTTTTTTTAAGTCTCATTATCATATTTATTTTTGTAGATGTGACCCTCTATCAATGGGACCTTCCACAAGAAATTCAAGTTTCCTATAAGTGTATTCTCTTCCAAATAATTTTGTAAGTTGTTAAGCTTATCAACTTTATGAAGCTTATATTTTGTGTGTCAAATAATTACTTAAGGCAAGATAGAAAAATATTCTTTTTGGTATCAAAACTAATCGAACTCTTGTACATGTCAGCAAGTAAAACATGGACATTTGAACCCTAGAAGTCTAGAAATCCATCTTCCATATGATTTAGGATTCATTACGTCCAAAAATCCATCTTTTCCCATATCTTAATTGGTTGTAAATGCATCAAATCTTCAGAGACATGGACCTGCATTCATTTGTTTGGGTTTATGTAGTTCTAATGTTGCACTTTATGGCTATATTCAATTATGATATTTCATGTCCATATTGTAGTGTTTATCAGGTTGTGACCTACATGTCATTTTGTAAACATAGATACTTGTATTACTGGAATAAAATTGAATTTTATTCCCTTCATAGAGAAGCAATTCTAATTTTGTTATTGGAAAATGAACACTGACTATCTTTTGTAACTCCATTGCAACAAAAGTAAAATTGTATAATTCAGTCACATCTAGAATTGTATCGGGTTCAATTATTTTGGCTTTGTTCTCTTGTTTTTGGTTTCTTTTTTGTTTTGTTTTCAAAATTAATAATTTAAGTCACATTACATTTTAATATGTTTCCACACATATCAACATGATTGGGAAATGTGACTTGTTAAGAAAGTACCAGTGATGGTAACTACTTGGTTTATTTGTATATCTTATTCAGTATACCCATCTCCATCAAAATTTGAAGGAATCCAACAATGACCATGAAAAAAGCATAGAAACGTCCTACAATTAAATCCAACAAAGAGAAGAAGGGACAATACATGCCAAAAAGCAAAGAAAAATGCTAGAGGTCAAATATGGTACCTCAAAAGGATGATTCTTTTGGTACATTTTAATTCATAGAAATTCAGAATTTAGTTGTCTGGCCCTTGTAGTCATGAGTAGGAAACAACAATGTGTCCTTTGGCAATGTGAAAATATGACACAGGAAGAAATATCATGTTATGGGCAAAAAAATATACAGTTGAGAGGTTATACTATAGACTAAAGAATTGAACATTCAATAAAAAAAACAATAAGAGAAATTCGACATTCAACATTCAATATCCCATTAGTAGGTTTTTATACTTCCCCATCATTGACAATATTTAATCTTATATACAAATTGATCCAAAGGCAGCATTACAATGATTTGTTATAATCAGTTCATACTACTATACACACAATTATGGTTGAAATTCGATCAAGTGAACCCTACAAAGACCACATCAAAATCAAGCTATGTCAATTATAGCCTACACGTAAATGATAAGTTCTTTGTCATTTTCAATCAACATATTCCCCAAAAATTATCATTGGCTATTCCCTATATCATTTAAATGAACATAACATGTAGGATCAATCAAGTGGCTAATCCCATGATCAATTAGTACATTAATTTCATTTAAAACTACGTCAATACAATACACAAATTCCCATGATGGGCACACTATCACAACGTCATGTTATTTCGTTATATATCAATGTCGATATTGGATTCAATTATGGCTTCTAATTGAAGTTGCACAGCTTTGAATTCATAAAAATTGGCAGATAACTATATAATCATGACAATATATACAAAATCATATAATTCGATCATAAAGTATCACACAAAACATAAACAAAACAATCAAATATGTTAGCTACAGGGAAAGAACATCCCCTTCAACATACTCCTACGCTACCAAAACATAGACCCCCTAGATTCCTTACTACACAACCTTTTTGGTACATAAACTAGTATGAAACCCTTAGGGAATGCTCTCAAGATGTTTCCTGGCTGCTAAGTAACTTGGTTTGTGTTCATGTTCAAATTCATGGAACAATGAAGTTCAAAAAAAGTTCATCTCTGCAAAGAAATACGATCAA
>SNQJ01S0022428.1:0-15091 GCA_010110895.2 Picea sitchensis | reverse complement strand
TCGACTATGAAGATGGTTATAGCCTCTTTTCTATCTCAGCACAAAACATAGACTGCCCACACCTCAGGTGGTCCTTCGCCTCAGGCAATAAAGAAGGGGAAAAATACAGGTGAAAGACTTACAAGAAGTCTTTCTCAGGACCACCCACCCTGGCTATTATCCTTCCTTAGCTTCTTGGATAGCCAAAATGGCCTAGGGGATGAAAATTATGGGCAGTGGAATGAAAATGAGATTACTAATTTTTAGGACAGCCAACTAAATAAACCAGACAGAGAGTTGTTCACTTGCTTAAAGCATTGGAAACTGTCCTAGAATGGGTCCCTGGGATAAACCAGTGTCCTGGATAATTAACCAATGAATGCCTTGAGTAAAAGGGTGTGAAACAAGGGTGAAAAGAGGGATTAAAATATACAACCAAGTACTTTTAAATGGCTATAAATTGAGAACAACAATTTTTTCAAATCTTTCAAGACAGGGAAACAAGCTCAGAAAGGCTTGATACCCCCCGGGGTGACCCGGGAAGTAATCCTGGAAGGTTGTAAAATCAAAAGTGGGATGTAAAAGTGGATGAACAGCCTTGTTACAAGATGTTATAGCTATTATATAAGGGAAAGTATTCACAACTTCAATTTTGGTTCATGAGTGAAAAGGTGGACTGACGAAAGGTTGACTTTAAAAGTAATTTATTGGTCACTTTTTTGTTTTTATCACATGCCTTGGCCACCACACTGTTTTGAATGTTATCCTGATCAGGAAAACACATCCTGGAACTATGACAACCAGTATAATAAGAGTAGTCCTAGCAGACCATGATGGTTAGGTTGAAGAGTGCCCCATGCAGTTCAGAGAAGAAGGGATTAGCCACTTCTCGTCACTAGCACTTTCAGTCTCTTAAAACCTCTTCGATGGAAGAAGGATACCTGCGAAAAGGAAGAGGCTCAAGACCCCCCTAAAGAGGGTTTTTGCTAAGCTTACCCAAGCAGAGTAGTATTCCAACCGAGCTAAGCTAATCAACTCCTTGACCGTGTGGTACTAAGGAAATACCACTTGATTTCTACTAACTAGACAACTTCCGAGGGGCTCATAATGAAGACTCCCTGGCTTTGACTCTTAATATCCTACGTAATTGAAATTGCATAAAATGAAATACCAGGCCATCTATGTGGTGAGGTCACTTCTTTCTTTCACAAGTGTGCCTCCTCGTTACTGGATTTGAAATCTATTTAAAACTATATACATAAAACAAGTAAATAGATAGGTGACATATATGTCACGGCTAGATAATATGTATATGTAAATATCAAAATAATATAAGTTTTTTGTTTTTTGTGTATAGGGTGGACTCCTAAATTGTTTTCAAGTTTTTTTTGTGGCATTTTGCATATATGTAGCTTGTTGATATTGCATGGCCCCTTTTAGGGGCAGCCACCTATAGATTAGTGAGCAAAAAGTGATACAATGAAAATATAGCAAGATTAGATAATTACAACATGACAATTACACCATTCAACCCAAAGGAATGGGTTGAGGCTCTTTGCGAACGACAAAGCTTCCATATGCATGAAAGCCCCAACTAACTCCTTGTATGGGGATTGGAAATTTAGTGTTTTAAATATAAAAGGTGTGATGGTTATCTACGCAAGTATTAATCAGATTTTTTACATGAATTCACAAGTGAACAATTCAAACTACCTACAAAAATCAAACATATAAACATTGGTATGTGTATCATAAATTTTTGGAGTGAGTGCAAGTGATAATTAAAGTGAATATGAGATTGATTGAGTAAATTTACCGATCGAAATGTGTGTTTTTCTTCGTTGTCCTACTAGTCTATTTGCCTCAAACAAGTCTCTAGGTGGTCCCCAACCACTTAAGAGAAGCAGAGTGGGTGACCGGTTGTATCCTTGCAGGCAAACAACAAAATTTTCATATTTATGCATGGAAAAACTAAAATAAACATAACAAAAATTGACACATAAGAAGTATATAACAGCCAACTAAGATGACTGTCCCGTGGGAGGAAATTGACCAAAATGATCGACTTTCCTATTTGGGACAGCAAGGTTAATGATAAGAAAACATAATAGAAATATACATGAATGAAAAGATAAAGAAAAGAAGTATCGACAACCAGCTAAGAGGTCTATTTAAGGGTTCTCATAAGGGGCCCTAGGACTCCCAGCCACTAGCTAAGTCTGAAAACAATTGAATACTTCAGAAAATCTGCACTAAAACACATTAAACAAATTAAACCAAGTTGTTAGAATATGAAAGTAAGCAATTTAAACCCAAGGAAGCAACAACAAACACCTAGCTAACCAATCCCTCATGGAGATAGCTAACATAACAAGCATTTACCCCTACCCCTCAACCCTTAACCAACAAGTGAAACATCCAACAACCAAAATTCAACAAGTATCACACACACAAAGAGTCTTATAAATTTCAGCAGAGCTTTGTTACTATATTCATCCTCCTATTTACAATGCCAACCCTCTTATTTATAAAGGAGAGGTGAAGGCTTAGGGTTAGGTCACAAGACACTTGTCACTTTTGGCACAGTGACAAGTGGACCAACCCTAATGTACTTTTGTCTTTTTACAAAAAGTAAACTCATCCTAAAAGCATCTTATCCAAAAAGAATCTTATCCAAAAAGGGGATTAAATCAGATTTGACTTGAACCTTCAATTACATAGTAATACATGCCAAAAGTAAATCATGTGAGATTTCATATTACAAAATGTCATTTTTCATAAAATGACAAAGCTTGATATGCCACATCACCATTTTCCTTGGGATTTGTGCCATCCCAAAGGATCTTTCATTGTTGTCATGTTTTGTAGCTATAGGTGAGGTGGTTTGGGACAATCCTCGGCTATCCATGGCTACCAGATTCACCAGAATGAAGCCCTAAGGTGTGGGGAATTTGTCGAGCTACTTAGGAGGGAAAGGGGTCTTTGGGATTTGGTCATTGTAAGTAATGAAATTCCTGTTGTTAAGGCACTTTTCAGATCTGATTATACCCCCCCTTTTCTTCCTATAAGTTTTCCTGTGATCTGGTCGAAGCATGGCTTTGATTTGAGCTTGTTTTGGTGAAGGGACCCCTTGGACCTGAAGCATGGAGAGGAACTTTCCCTATACCAAATAGCCACACAACTTTTCTTTATTGTTCCCATGCTATATTTCTATCCACTATCTATCCTCTTCCTTTCGTTTGGCGCAAATCCGATTCTAGATGAGTAAGATATGGCCCCGAGAAGGTATGCGGATGAAGTCGGCCAAGAGACTGATCAGGGAAAGAATTGGAAGTTGGGACACAATTCTAGGATATAAATCAGAATTAATAGGTTTTCACAAGCATGCATACCTACAGCTGAAATGGGTTTTTCTCATCTGGCCCAATTTGGCCTCGGACGCCCCCAATTAGGCCTCTTTCCGGTGCATGTTTGTTGGGCCAAGAGTGGGTTCTTGTTTCCCTGGGACATGTCACTGAAACTCAGGGATGAATTTTCTGAGGTGAATGTCATGGATGTATTCTAGACTTCGCCACGGTTGTTTCAACTCTTCACAAGCGAAAATCCACCTCTACAGCTGAAATGGGTTTTTCTCATCCTGCCCACTTGGCCCCCTGACGCCTCCCACTAGGCCTCTCTTCCTGCATGTTTGTTGGGCTAAGAGTGGGTTCTTTACTCCTGACATGTCAACAAAACTCGATGAATTTTCCGAGGTGAATGTCATGTGGATGTATTCTAGACTCCGCCACCAGTTGTTTCCAACTCTTCACAAGCCTAAAATCCACCTATGTATGGCGAAGTTATTGAATTAAAAAGTCCAATGACCCTTAGGGGGTGGGGAATTAAATTTTAATATATAGTAGAAATATATAAATAAAAATCTATTAAAATTTTTATAAGTTTATTATAAGTTATAATAATGATTTTATTAAATATATATATAAAACATGTTTATACATATAGTAGGTGGTGTGTATATATATATATATATATATATATATATATATATATATATATATATATATATATATAATAAACAAAATAAAACAAAATAATAAATTTAAAAAATTAAATACCAAATTTAATTTATAAAAATTAAAACAAAAAAAATAAATTTTAAAATTTAAACTAGAGGGCCCCTTTACCCGACACCCCTGGTCACCCATGTAATCGGGGCAGGCACAAAGGAGACCACGGGGATTTGGGGAGCGATGGGAGGTGGTAGGCATGGTGGAGAACTGTGGGAAGGGCGCAGCGTGGAGGAGGAGCTCGGGTTGTGGGAGGTGAGTGCCAAGAGGGAGGTAGGGGATGCGTGAAGGGAGAGGAGAGGGGTAAGGGAGAATGGAGATGAGGGCGCAGGAGAAGAGGTGGAGGTAATGGAGGGAGGGAGGAGCTCAGGATGGGAGGTGGAGAGGAGAGCGTCGGTGGTGGAGGAAGGCCGAGGGAATGGAGGAGAGTGAGTTGTAGAAAGGGAGGAGGAAGGTTGCGCGTGTAAGAGGAGGAATGGAGGAGGAGGGGGGCGAGTTGTAGAACTGTGGGAGGAGGGGGTGGTGGTGGCTCCTAGGTGGTGGATGGGTGGCCATCCACCCCCAAAAATTAAAATTCAAAACTTTGGGCAAAGTGGGTTTTGGAAAATAAAATGGACGTGAAGTTTTGGGTTCAAACCCCATGCCCACCATTCGAATTTCTAGGCAACTCTGGAAGTTTTTTGGGAAAAAGAGAAGGGGGAGGATTGGGGTTCAAAGCCTAGGGATTCCCAGTGACATTGATAGACTTGCAATCTTCAGCAAATAATTTCATAATTTAAAAAAATCTAAAGGAGCCACAGAGGCATGGACCTGGTGCCCCAAGAGGGGTTTGAATCCCCTCTCCTTTTCATATTTTGGCACACACACAATCCTGAATTCAGTAACTAATAAATAACTCTGAACTAGCAGCTAATACAACACTTGAAACAAGAAAATAAACACCAATTTGAAGGAAAAATACAATTTCCTCATGCAGGATATCAACACAACCATCAAAAGTTTCCTTAGTTTCTTTTCTTGGAAAGCAGATTGATGGGTTACTTGGTTAATTTGTTTGAAGATTGTTGCATGGAAGTTGGCTGCCCACTACAAATTTGTATATGTTATCATAAAAACCCCCCTCTTCTTCCATGAATTCCTATTGCAGAGCTCCCCCCCTTTGGCCAAACTATCAAAATGGCTTGGGAGAGGGGAGAGGGGTGAGTTTTGATTTTTTCCAATTTTTCAAAAAAACCAATTTTCCGAAAATTTGCATGAGGCTACATGCCTCCTCCCATATTTTCAAATTTTCTGAAAATATTTAATAAAATATTTAATTAATTTTTTAATATTTCTTGGAAAAATGTGCAAGTCAAAGTTTGACTTTGACTTTGACTTTGACCCAGCTACTACTAACTTAGCCCAAAAATGTTGCCTAGTGAGACGGAGTCGGAATCGGACACATGACACATTGTTGGAAAGGTATCGACGAGCCCATCAGGAATATGTTGTCACCAACTTGAGATAATTCCACCTCAATCCTCAAATTCAGCCCAGAACAGTTGTCACTTAAAGCCCCTGACTTGCTGGTGGGCCCACATGACATCCAGTCATGCGAAAGGTGCCAAATTGCCATACGATATCCAATCGAGGAAAAACAGGTACCTTCAAAAAGGTATCGATGAGAAATTTGATGAGGTGAAAATAGATTTTTGTGTTTGGGTCATTGATGACTATCTTAGCTATTATGAAACTTTGCCATGCAAGCTGGCAGACCCCCTTTTTGCCCAAAATCATTGACCAACTTGTGACAGCTCTAACTGGGCCATCTGAGGTCGAAATGAAGAAAATGAGACGTCATTGGAAAGGTGTCTGAGTCTATTACAACATGCAATTGCTGAATATATTATCTATAACTCTTTACCCACCAATTTTTAAATCATGAAGCGCTGCAACCAATTTGGTGTCTAGAAGTGGTCATGAACTTGAAAAAGTTTGTTCTTACCGACCGGGGGTTGAAACTAAGCACGGGATATACTGTTGGAAAGGTCTCACACTTACCTACACCATGTATGGGTTTGATTTCTCTTTTGAGACCATAATATGAATAGAATTAGACCAGGAAGTCACAACTATTGGTTTTGGCCGTTCGGGTAACGTTGAATTTGCGTCCCTCATATGGGGTCATACTAAATCGGAATCAAGATGATGATAGCCCATTGAAAATCATATCCTGATTTCTACCACATGGAAGTGTTGTATTCCCTAAATCAAAGATCCTTGACATGAGGAAGAAATGTCATGGGAAGGCCCACAACTCCCTGAAGGCAACCAACTAATACTCTTTCAAGGGCAGAGGCCATAGTAACTATGACCCCCGCCACTGTCTTTGACTGGAACCATAGCACCAAGGGGATTTTATGGATAAGTAACTGTGTAAAACACCATGTTGAGCCCAGAGCATATTTTTGGGACAACATTCTTCCAAAGCATGTCGAACAATGGGATCACCCGTGTGACAGGCAGGAATACTTGGTGGAAGTTCATACTTTCAAAGTGACCGATGTGGGTGAGGGGGGAATTCAACTGTAGTATAAGGACCATTTTTCATATTAGGGATATCTGAAGAATGAAAGTGGTGCAGTAAAGATAGACAATAGAATTTATATTGAGATTCACATAAGATAGAAGAATGGGAATAATGACTCGGGTTTTGTTGAGCAATGTGGCCCAAGTGACACTTGTCCCTCACCCAGATTATGGCTTAACTGTGATAATTGAGGCTTAAGGTGAAACTTGGATCAACACAAAGTCTCATGCATACCTTTGATTCTCGACACACAAACAAGCAAATGGGAATTTTTGAAATCAGTGACCCACCAGAGGAAAACTAACAAGAAAACCAGTCAAACAAGGGAATAAAGAAATATTAAAAACCTGTGGTAGTAGGTGTTGAAATATCAAGTGCTCATAATTGATGGAACTTTGTAGGAAAGTGACCATTTCTTGGAGAAATCAGGTTGTAAGTGGTCAGGTAAAGTGCAGTTGCAATCACATAGCTATGTAAGCCATAATGCCATCATGGTTTTCAGCTTCACCAGAGAATGATATGCTACCTCCTTAGACTTTCCCTTCTAAATTTGATGAAATAACAACCAGGTTTACTCCCATTTAAGATGACTTTAAGACAGAGTTTCCCAAAATGTCAAGTATGATAAAAGGGATTCTAGGAATCGAGTATTTTCAAGAAACCACCCAATAATAAGGACAATATCCTTCGTATTGAACACTAGAACAACCCAAAAAGAAGGCAACCTACAACGTTAAAATGAAAAAGACCAACCAATGGAAAAATCAAAGAAGGGATTATACTCCAAAATTGAAACCAAACAAATAAAGACTCAATAGTTGAAACCAAGGGAAATATACAAGCATGAAAAGGTAACATCAAATACATACAAGAAAGAGAATCAATAACATTGAATAGATATAAACAAAAAAGAAAAAATGGTGACTTATCTACAAGATAACGAGGCTTCTCAAGAGTAAAAGAAATTTAGGTGACAACCATTCACGGGGAATTGAAGTGGTTCGCCATCCAAGGTTTTTAATCTGAAAGCATTTGTCCCTAAGACCTCATAGATTGTGTAGGGAACCAACCACAAAGAATCAAACTTGCGATGTTTGGATGGGGCCTCATGTTCTTTATTCCATAATAAGACATCATCTCCTACTTTGTAATTTACCATTGTGGCTCTTTTATCAAAGGAACATTTAACAATGTCTTGCTTCTTTTGGAGGTGTTGGAATGCATCCTTTCTTACCTCTTCTAATTCGAGGAGTGTGTCTAAATGATATTGTAATGGTTGGAAACCATCTTCTGCCTCAGCAATAGCGAACCTCAAGGATGGAATTTGTAAGTGAACAAACAGGACAGTAGGAGTGCCATACACCAAAGTGTAAGGACTTTGACCCATTGTTGTCTTTGAAGTTATACGATCAACCCATAAAGCAAAGTTTAACTTTGTGTGCCAATCACACTTGTTATCCTTGACTACCCTCTTAGGGATCCGAATCAGATTTTTATTCGTTGATTCAGACAAACCATTACCTTGGGGGTAATAGGTGGAAGATCGAAAAAGTTGGATGCCATATGTAACACCAAGGCGTAACATGACATCAGACATGAAAGCTGATCAATTATCAGTTAATATCTCGGCAAGTGTTCCAAAATAGGATAAAATGTTACATTCAACGAATTCTACCACCTGTTGACTCATAGCCTTCCTAAGAGAGATTACTTCAACCCACTTTTTAAAGTAGTTTGTGGCTATTATGATGAATACATGACCAGTGCTGGAAGGCGGTGAAATCGGCCCAATAAAGTCCATGCCCCATCTTGTGAAAGGGACTTGGACTTCAATAGGTCTAAGAGGTAAGGTAGCTATCTTTTGCTTCCCATTGAAGTCTTGGAAACCTTTTCATTTTTGAACAAGTAAATGGGTGTCTTTGTGGAGTGAAGGCCAAAAGTAACCTGCATGTAGAAATTTCACTGCAGTGGTTTTGGCTAAAAAGTGACCTCCACAAACCCTAGAATGGCATTGTTCAAGTGTTATTTGGGCTTGATCAGGACTCAAGCATCGTGACGAAATCACATCAAGGTTTCTTCGGTAAATGATTTGGCCTTGTAAAACATACCGGACAACCTGTAAACGAACTGTTCATTTGGCTTTAGTATCCATGTCCAGTGGGCACACACCATTGATCAAGAAATATACAATAGGTTTGTACCATGGTTGTGAGGCTAACTCAATTTTGTTAACCAGTTCTTTGAAAGAAATCAAGTCATCTACTCGAGGTGGTTCAACTATAACCGAGGGATGGGATCGGGTTAGAAATCCAACCAGCCCTGTCCCCCTAATGGTTTTTGTCATCTTAATTTCCAAGTCATACTCTTGCATGTGCATGATCCATTTGGACCACTTACTATGCAATTCGGTTTGATTCAAAGCAATGACTAAGAGAGAGGTAGGAAGAAAAACCCGAACTTTATGGCCTTGGATGTAATGTGGAAATTGTTCCAAGGATTTATACAAGGAATAACCATGTTTCTCCAGTGTAGAATAATTCAGTTGGTGTGGTTTCAAATTTTGGCTCACAAAGGCGATTGGCCTAAGATTTTCCTCATGATCCTCTTGCAACAAGATTGCAGAAATTACCTCCTCTGATGAATTAGTGTACATGAAAAAGTCTTTAGAGGGATCAGGGCTGACTAACATAGGGGAAAAATCAATGTCTTGCTTAATGGATTCAAAAGCCTGATGGGTAGGGGGGTCCCATTTGAACCGAATGTCTTTCTTCATAAGTTGATTTAGAGGTTTAACTACTTGAGAAAAATAAGGAATGAAGCATCTTAAGAAGTTTATATTTCCAAAGAAAGATTGCATTTCCTTTTTATTGGTAGGTAAGGGTAGTTTTTTTATTGCTACCACTCTCCCAGGATCAACTTTGACACCTTCTTGAGAGATGATGTAACCCAAACATTTTCCCTCCATAACATCAAAAATGGTCTTCTTAGGATTTAAAGATATGCCAAACCTGCGACATCTAAGGAGAACATGCCTAAGGTGATCAAAATGACTACTCCGTTCTTTGGAAAAGACCGTGATGTCGTCGAAATAAACAACAATGATCTTACCCAATAATCCTCTAAAAGAAATGGCCATGGCATGTTGAAAGGTGTTACCAACATTAATCAATCCAAAATTCATCTTGTTATATGCATATGTGCCCCAACGAGTGGTGAAGGTGGTTTTATGACTATCAGAAGGATTGAGGGCTATTTGATTGTAACCCGAGAAACCATCTAAAAGGGACATCATTTGAGACCTGAATACTTGTTGGAGAATCTCTTCCAGGTGGGATGGGGTAGTTGTAGTTTAGGGACACTCTATTCAAATGTCGAAAGTCGATACACAAACAAATATCGCCAGTTTTCTTCCTAACGAGAACCAAAATAGATACCCATTGTGAGTAACGAACATGGTAAATGACCCTGGATGCTTCCATCTTGTCCAATTTAGCTTTAATTATTTGTTCCAAAGCAGGGTTGTTTTTTCTCTGTCTCTATCTATAAGGTTTTGAATCATGGATTACAGGTATGGCATGGACTATCTCCTACATATAGAAAACCTTGAGGTCTTGATAGGACCAAGTGAAAACATCCTTGAACTCTGTCAAGAGTTTTGTGAATCAAGCGACCTCAGAAGGGGAACATTGTGCACCTATATAGACCAGTTTTGGATCTTTCTTAATTCCCAAGTTAATAGGTATGGCTTCTCGCACCTTCCTATCAGATTCGCTATCAATACTAGTCATAGAAGTAGTGGCATCATTGGAATCAAACATGGATTCCAATACTGACAAACCAGGGGGGATCTTATTTGTCTTCAATTGGATTATGTTCCCTGTTTCCTCTTCCAACTCATGGTTGATATGTAAATCTTTGAATTCCTCCTTGTTTTGAAGGAATCTACAGATTTGTTCATCAATATCAAAAACTTGCCAAGAATCAACATTATCAAGTAATGCAGGTCTATGTAAAATTTGGACTTTTATATCTTCAATAGACCTTACAAAATCCGAGGTGAAACAAGAACCAACCAAGGCCAAAGTGTCATCTATGTGGATTGTGGCCCTAGGCATGACTTGAATGTGGAAAGATAAGAACTTCTCAATAAGTTACTTAGCCCTTCAGTGGTATTGTTTGAGGCATGGGTTGTGAACTTCATATTTACCTCTAATTTGAATCACAACCAATTCAGAATCCCCACTCACCAATAAATGGCGTATTCCTAAGCCTAAGGCATTTTGGAGGCCTTGAACTAAGGCTTCATATTCAGCCATATTATTATTGTTAGGGAACTCTAGCCGAAAAGAGAAAGGGATTATGTTTCCCTTAGAATCACACAAAATGACCCCATCCCCAGATCCATTCTTGGATTTAGCACCGTCAAAATCCATACTCCACACCATTTCTTCCAATTCAGAAGGAGGGACATGTGCATCTTCCTCAGATAACACAGTATATGTACCCATACCTTTATCTTGAAAAGACACATGTTTCATATTATAGGAAGTAGTTACAACCTACTCTCAGTACTTTGGTTCCCTCCTAATGACTATTTCAACACCCTTTTGAGGAAAGGTCAAGTGGCTCCCCTCCATGAAGTGACGACCATTTTTTACTTTGGTGGACCACTCCCTACCTAAAAGCATGCCATATGCTTCAGGTATATCTGCTACAATCATGTTTATGAGCATTCTCATCTCCGGATCTTGGTCGTAAGTAATGGATAAGTCTTTAATGTAACCGATGGTTTCTATAGTCCTAGAATCCAAACCTAATAGGTATTTACATGGGCCTGTGCATTCAAGACCTAGTTTTCTCATGACTCATAGAGGCATGACATTGTGCCTCACTCTTGTTTCAGAAACACAGTTATGGAGCACAAAATCAATAATCAAAATTGAGATATAGAAAGGAGGAACCCCAGGGTCTAAATCAATAACATCGTATTCTTCCCTAGGTTCAGAAGTGGACTCTTTAGAAAGAGGAAGTCTGTATTCCATTTGTTGAAAGGGGTGCTTGTAGAACACATGAAAGGTTTTCAAAATAAGCCGATGTTCTAAGAGCATCTAATAACATCATGTGGGCGGGAACCTTCACTAGCTATTCAATGACGTTGTAAGGCATCGGTGTTAGGAAACAGTGCAGTGGATTACTAGGAAAGTTTACCTTGTTTGGGGTCTAGGGAACCCTGTTCCTTGTAGGGGAAGGTAATATACCATTCGCGGGAATTTTTCCCTTTTCATTGTCTATGGGGTCACTTTTGGCCTCATCCACCCCTTTCAGAGTGGTTTTAGGGGCTTGACTCCTAGTTTCTACAGCAAAGCTTCTGAAACAAACAAGATCATCATCATAGGGAATATAGTCTTCCATGTTAACTTGGTCATTTTGGGAAGTGGAAGCAAGTTTTTTTTGTACTAGAGGTAGAGGTGCTTTTCTATTTTTAGACAATTCCACGTGACGTGTATACGAGTAACAATACTCAGGTTCATGGAAGTCTTGGCAAAATTGACACCAATCCACTTCAGCAACATGTTGCCTAGGAGGAGGAGCAGGAGGAAAAGGAGGTCTTGGCCTCGGAACAACAGAAAACTGCATGTCATTCACCTTTCGATTAAGAGAAAGTATTTGGTTGTTCATGTTCATTAAAAACTTGAGTGTTTCCGAACATTCCCTTTATTCAATCCTTGAAGTTTGGGTAGGTGGAGGTTCATACCGAGGACTCTCATTTTGAGGTACATCATTCCTAGGTTTCCTATTAAAATGGGGCTGCACTAAAGGTGAGGGAATCATACTGGATTCCTCCATGTTTCTTTCAATTTCTAGGGTGCTAGTCTTGGCCGCATCTAAAGTTTGTGTTGATTTATCTTTTAATATATATTCTACATTTAGATTCATAGTGGTCATGTAATAATGGAACAAATTGTTCCTAGATGGTTGGGAAGTGGTTGGGATCCTATTCAAGGTCAAGGTAAATTGTTGATTAAAATTCCGTATTTTTTGACCCTCATGGATGGAGATGGTTGTGAAATCCCTGAGTAGGGAAGCCACATCATCTGCCCCTTGGAAATTTTTCTTGAATTCTTGGATCATAGTGTCCCAATATGGGATATTATCATTAGGAAGCAAGCGATACCATCTCGCTGCTTCACCCTTGAAGGTTCTCACAAAAAGTCTAATGATGACATCGGGAATTGTTATGTCCATAAGCGCTAATGCATCATAGAAGTTTTGTATATGTTTTTTAGAACTCAAAGTACCAGTGCCACTAAACTTGGGAAGACTATTTGGGGCATCCACAGGTATGTCATGAAGAGGTCTGGCCAACCTCAAAGGAGTGTCAGGCTTCCATGGCATTGCCATCGGGACAACTATGGGGTGAACAACAACAGTTGTTGAAACGATGGGAGAAACAACCTGAGGATTAGTAATTGTTGTAAGATTAACTAAAGTTTTCTTTAGTAAGGGGCTTTGAATAGGAGAAGAGGAATACGGTGACTCAGTTCAAACTGTAGAGGTAACAAGTTTCCCTGGTTTCCTAGGTGTATGTGTCTCACTACTTGTTTTATTTCGTAACTTTTGACTTCTTGTAACCCTGGGGGACATTGTTTTCCTAATCTTAGGATACTTCCACCCTGCCAGCTTGAAAGGGGCCAAGTAAGTACTTTGAGTACACGGGGTGTATCACCAACAACCCTACTCTTTCTAACACAATGTAAAATAACCCAACTAAAAAGGAAGCTTTGATTTTTGTTCTTCTCGAAGTGGAAGGTAAGGTATGGAAGACTTATAACTTCTCATGTGAGTTCCAACAAGTAAAATATAAGACTGACAAGGTAAAAGGAAAGGAAAACTCGATGGTATTTATAACTCCTAGAAGCAATGGAAATTTCAAGGAAACTGAACTATAACAACTACCAAAGAAAATTCCAAAGGGTCACTGAAAGACCTTGCCAAACATTTTTCAACAAGTAGGAAAAGGACCACAAAGAATTTGGGTCCAATGTTTAGTACAATCTTGGGATACAAGAAAATATAAAGAGGCTTGCAAGCTCGCTAGTATGGTCTCCAGAAAAAGGCGGGTGTTATAATAAAAATATGCCCATTGGGACAGATTCGAACAATCCGGCTGTGAAGCTGATTACAGCCTCTTTGATAGCTCAGCGTGAGATAGAGACTACTTGCACCTCATGTGGTCCTTCACCTGAGGTGGTAAAGAAGGGGAAAAAGAAAGGTGAAAGACTTACAAGAAGCCTTTCTCAGGACTACCCACCCTGGGTGTTATCCTTCCTTAGCTTCTTGGATGACCAAAATGGCTTGGGGGGTGAAAATTATGAGCAGTGGGATGAAAATGAGCTCGCTGATTTTTAGGACAACAAACTAAATAAACCATACAACGAGTTGTTCAGTTGCTTAAATCGTTGAAAACTGTCCCATAATGGGTCCCTAGGATAAACTGATGTCCTGGGTAACTAACCAATGAATGCCTTAAGTAAAAGGGTGTGAAACAAGGGTGAAAAGAGGGATTAAAATCTATAGCCAAGTACTTTTAAATGGCTGTAAATTATGAAGAACAAGCTGTTCGAAGCTTTCAAGACAGGGAAACAAGCTCAGAAAGGCTTGATACCCCCGGGGTGACCCGGGAAGTAATCTCGAAAGGTTGTAAAATCAAAAGTGGGTTGTAAAAGTGGATGAATAGCCTTGTTACAGGCTATTACAGCTATGATATAAGGGAAAATATTCACAACTTCAATTTTAGTTTGTGAGTGAAAAGGTGGACTGACGAAAGATTGACTTTAAAAGTATTTTATTGGTCAATTTTTTGTTTTTATCACATGCCTTGGCCACAACACTATTTTGAAGGTTATCTCGATCAGGCAAACACATCCCAGAACTCTGCCAACCAGTATAAGAAGAGTAGTTCTAGCAGACCACGGTGGTTAGTTTGAATAGTGCCCCATGCATTTCAGAGAAGTAGGGATTAGCCACTTCTCGTCACTAGCTCTTTCAGGCTCTTAAATCCGCTTGGATGGAATAAGGATACCTATGAAAAGGAAGAGGCTCAGGAGCCCCCTAAAGAGGGTTTTTGCTGAGCTTACCCAAGTAGAGTACTATTCCAACTGAGCTAAGATAATCAACTCCTTGACCGTGTAATACTAACGAAAGACCACTCAACTTGTACTAACTAGACAACTTCCGAGGGCCTCCTTATGAAGATTCCCTGGCTTTGACTCTTAATATCCTATGAAATTGAAATTGCATAAAATTAAATACTAGGCCATCCACGTGGCTGTTGGATCATGTTTTCATTGATGTCAATGGTTTGTCATTGACGCCAATGGTTTGATTACTTGGTAGATTGTTGGATCATATGTCATTGATGTAAATTGTTTGGTTTGATTGATGTCATTGGTTGATGTCAAGTAATTGATTGATA
>SNQJ01S0022427.1:232478-244471 GCA_010110895.2 Picea sitchensis | reverse complement strand
AAATAAGAGACCTTTTACCTGAAGTAGAAATTTCTTCTCAGCGTAAGACTTCCTTACTCTCAATTGGGGATGTGGAGAAAAATACATTTAACATTGCATTGTTTGATGATGATAAGGTATCCAAGATCAAAATGCACCATGAAAACATTGTTTCCCCTGAAAAAGTAAAATTTCATAGGAATGTCAGTGAAATGTTATATTCTGATTATCTGAGCTTGGCTGTAAAAGTTGCAAGATTAACAACATATGAATCAAAACTAGATGGACAACTGAAACAAGAAAAAGTGTCCAGCAAAGCCTGGATGACACAGGTCCAAAGGATAGAGTTTGAAGGTCCCCAAGGGTTGAAAGATTCTTTGGATGAAAAGGAAAAGATGATCCAAAGTCTAAAGAAAAGGATGAAGATGTCACATACAGATCATCCACAGAAAAACACAATTGACTGGATTGGAACAGGATAAAGAAACATTCAGACAATAGGCACTCGATTACAAGTCTAAACTGTTGCAATTGGAGAAAGAGAAGGAGCATTGGTCACTAGCGCATGCAATGACATCATACATGGAAGTCATTATACCTACTAATACAGAGGTTGGATCAAGCACTGAGGGGTTAGTCCAAGCTATTTCCCAGGTGAGCTTAAAAATAGGTGAGATCAAGAGTCTCAAAGAGAACATGGAAAATTTGAAACAAGAGATGAAAGTGAAGGATGAAAATATGGCTTAACTCCACAGAGAAAATCAATATTTGTAGGAGAGAGTGAGCAAGCTAAAAACCAAGTTAAATGGAAAGACGTTATTGCAGGGAGACAAACATGTAATATGGGATTCTATTGTTGCAGAGATTGCTAAATTCAAGGTTTATCTGAATTTTATCAGTGACAAAGATAACATGCATGCTATAGCTCGGAACAGATTCACTGTTGTAAATGAAATATTAACAAAGAATCCCTCGGAGTGGGCCCAAAATGCTATTGATTTACTGAATGATGTACCAACTACTGAAATTCAAACCATTGGTGTGAAAGATAGGACCGCATTGATCATTTCATCTAGGAGGATCATTTACAAGCACAACTTACTCGGATCGGTCCAGAACAAAGCTATGTAAATGGAGCAAAACATACAGGAGTTTAAATATGATTTTGAAAAATTGTTTTCCAATGGCCTTCCATCATTTTGGGATGGTAAAGACTCATTATACAATTAAGAAGACTATCACTCTCTCCTCATGCAATGCAGAATAGACCATTCTAAGTTCGAAGATATGGAAGAAAGTCTGAAAGGCCCGAGTCTGGTAGAGTATTTGGCTACAGATTTCAAAATTTTAAACAAGTTTAAAATAGTGAAGGTCAGCATGCCAACCATGTCCTATGCTACATGCATTGACTTATAAATTTTGATTAAAGAGATGATGGATTATGAAATCGCATCTAATCCACAATGGAAAGAAATCATGTGGTTGGGTAAGACAAAGTGGAACGTCTCCAAAACCAACAAGTGATCTCCAGGTGTCACTAGTTTTGTAGATATAGCACAAGATCAGAGCGAGAGAGATGGTGCGGAGGAAGTTAGACAGTCAGAGAATTTTTTCATGATTTTGAAACATTTTCTTTTTGCTAATTATTGTAAATCGTTTAGTATACCGAAAATGTCAGTCGAAACTGTTATAGAATCTAAAACGTTTCAGTTTCAGTTGTTTTGATAAAATTGTATAAGTACTGAGAGACTTGAATTGATTAATGTTGGCAGAAGTGCAAGAGAACCTTTTGGTTGTATGAGACTCTATTTTGCAATTTTTCTTAATCTGAATTGAATATAAATGCGGAAGATTTTGAAGTCTCTATGAAAAGATTCTAAAGGGTGGTGATATGAGCTTTGTTTCCTTTCATCGTATGTATTTCATGTGACCTGTCTTTCATTTGCATTTTCTTTTGTTTAAATTGGAGAGTTAAAGGCCTAGAATTCATCATTTGATGCTCTTGGCTTAAGCAATTTAAACTGTGTGATTGTCTTCTTAACTAATTTAGAATTCATTTCGATAATTCTTTGATGCAGTTATTTGTTTTCTTTATCTTCCTATACTCTATCTAAACTTAATAATAACTCAGATTCATTGCCTCATTTATCCTTTATCCTCTAGAGAGTTATATTAGCTGATGCATTGTTTTCGTTCACTTTCATAATTTTGACTCCATATCCCATAGTGTTCCTCCCATTATTTTCCATCAACTTTATCAAAACCCCCAAAACAAACCAAATCTAGCCACTGATTTCCATAGATATACCCAGTGACATGAGAGAGCCCTCTCTGAGTTGAGAAGGCTAGTGCCTCAGCTCTAAAGCTGGTTGAAACAATTACCTCTATTGTTTGTCTATTCAGCCAAACAAAATTTACAGAGTGCTAACATAATGCAGAGATTGAAAGGTGGTTAATGACCAAGGAACTTGAGTTCACACAGAGGGATAACAAAAACCTTAAATTTACACCACGCCAATATCGCGACAAATATGTGTTTATCGACTTGCATGAAGTATTTTTCTGTGAATTTCCACATCTGTTGTAGGAGTGGTTATTGAGGTTAAAGGAAAACCATCCTATGAATTGGATCAGACAACTAGAGTGGAATTCTGTGGAGATCGCAGAGTTACAAAAAATCAATAATAAATTTATGTGTGTAGTAGATTTTTAGTTAAACAGTTTTATTGCAGGGTTTATCATTGAATTTGCAGTTGATACCATGAAGTCGTACACTACTACAGAGTAGGATTTTCTTAAGGGACCAATAGGTAGGTACATCAGATCACTTTATACTTCTATCAATATTTATTGTATGACAAAGGTGTGATGACCATCTAATCAGACAACTAAACTTCCCTGCGCACATCGAGGAAGGGGGGGAAGCACTGAAATGATTTTGAGATATGGATAGGGAGATGGATAAGGGGAAGAAGGATGCCATGGACCCAATCATGATGGGTGAGGACCAGACAAAGAAGATAATGAAAAAATATGGAGAGACGTGCAACGGTAGACCTTAACAATATTAGATGAATAACAAAAAAAGGTACATAGTTGACAAAGAGGGTTTGGCGAGCGATGAAGAAGAGGTATAGTATATTCAGGGAGTGGATCAGATTGAGGAAATCCTATGTGCAACATATGAAATGAAAACAAGAGGTTGTCGGTTAGGAATATAAGGTATAACTCTAGTTCATATCATAGTCAGTGTGGAACCTACAATCCCATGTGTGACTAATACACCTGAAGGAACACTAGGGTTTAGAAAACCCATTTTTAGTAGAAGACAACCAACTAGATGTACAATTTAAGGAAGTAATAATTAATTATGTGCACCATGCGGAGGCAATATTTCAACACATTCCAAAATGGTAGGAGTAGATTCCACTATCAAATTACTAGAGTTTCGGGGCGAGGCATAAGAGGACCCTGAAAATAATTTATTTATCTATGAAAAGATCTGGGAAGAAAAGCAGGTCACATACTAGGATGAAAAATTTGTGCAATTAGATATAACACTTGGGGACTGCGCACTAGAATGGTACATGAGCCTCAATTTAAACAGTCCACAAGGAGCACAAAAGACTGTCATAGAGGTGAAAAATCTACTAGTAAAATAATTTTAGAAGACCAATACATGAACGAAATGATTGAGATCAGGAAGAAACTAGGTAATTCTATCTGGGATATTGATCAAAGGTTCAAATGTATGAAAGGTAAGTTGAAATAATCTATCACTGACATGCAACATAGGAATTTATTTGGGAACTCACTATTACCACACTTGAAGTATCCTTTGAGACAAAAGAAGTTCCAAACTTAGACAGAGACCATGAAAGCATCCTTACAGTTAGAATAAAACCAATATCAATAGGAAGATCCAACAATAGAAGAGTTGAAAGACGATTTGAATAATATGACATTTTATTTGAACTAGAATAAGGGGAAAGAGAAGAGAGAAGTTTTTTGGTGTACATCATGTAGGATATAAGGACACCATAAGAATGAATGTCCAACCTTTTCTAAGTACTTGGAAGAAGGGGTGTCAAACCCCTTTCCACTAAGAGGACCATGGTATGATATTTGTAAGACACACAGGCATGATTCATATCATTGTCCAATTATGTAGAAGTATAATACACTGGCAAAAGGTTCTTACTGAAATTTTTGCAAATAAATGGGTCATGATGGCAAGGAATGTAGGACACTCGAATTGATGAGAGAAATAACTTCAGAAACCTACAGGGTGAAAATAGAGATGATGATAGGCCAAGATGCACCACAGTTCAATAATGTGCAACCACAATTCAATCTCGCGCAAATGTAGTACAACAATGTGCAACCATAGTATAATCCCATGCATTATAACCAGGTACCCTACTACAATGCATTGTGAGAATATATAGGTGGATTCAGAGGTGGAGGCCAGGGCAAAGGAGGATTTGGATGGGGTAGAGGGACAATAGTCTGCCAAAACTATCAACAACCAGGACATTATGCAAGAGAATTTCCACTTCCACCTGCGACATGTATGTATTGTCACGCAACAGACCACAACACAGAAGACTGCCTAACACTATTGGGGAAAATATAGGAAAAAAGGAACCAAAACAATCAAAATGTCTAGTGGATTTCTACAAAATCTAGGGATTATGGGAAGAATATTAACATAGTTACTCGAAGAGGAGCCAAGATAGGAGTTGATGAAAAAAAACAAGATCCATATCAACACCAGTGGCTCAAGAATAACACTGAACCATAGAAGAATTTTGATGTGGGGAAATAAAATGAAACATTTAAGAAAGCCATATAGGAGATTCTAAAAGAGAACATCGTGTCTACGTCAATTGCACAACAAACTCAAGATCCACCATTGTATGAGATGCCATATTCAATGGATCACACCAACAAAGGAAAACTTTTAGAGAAAGTAAGTAACATAAATACTTTTTTGCAATCCTATGTTAAGTTATTGAATGATCCATCATCTATCAAGGTCTTATAGAATTTCCTAGAAAAATGCAACACAAAAGTAGAATGGAGGTTAGAACAAAATACTGTTAATCATATCCATACAAGAAGAAGAAAAAGTAGGGAATTTAGGTTAAATGACAACATTGGGGATTTTAATATGGGATATATCATACTTCATTTAGGCACTAATGTAAATTTCTTACCTAAGAAGACATGATAGTGTATGAGGGAACCCACATTAGGATATTCACTTGTCCAGTTGAAATTGGAAATTTAGCATAGAGTTCTACCAATTAGAAGACATAAAGGTGTGACAGTAGACTTGGATGGAGTGTGCACTATGGTATATTTCAAAGTTATATAAATAGTATATGGCACAACACCCTACCGAGAATTACTAGGACTGGAATGGGAGTTTGATAACCAGGATGTGATTAATTTGAAGACATAGAAAATGACTTTTGAATCGGGTGAGTACATAGTGATTGAACCATTGGATCCTTTCATAGGAGAAATTTTTGTAGAGGCGACATGTTTGGACTTGGAAAAAAATCAATCAACTATATAGGACTACTGCGTGAGAAGAAGTCTATGTCAACCCAACTGCATATGGGGTACTCAACTAGAAAAGCATTACATCGTGTGCTTCAGACTCCGATACAGGTATGGAAAAATAACAACCTAATACTATATGAAGTCTCCATAAGGGGGTGCAAAATAATAGACTGTGTAGTAAAGTGGGTTGGTACAGAGATAAGGGAACCTCCCACTTTTCATGGTTTGAATGACTTAGAAGAATTATTGAAAAACTATGAGGAGGAAGTTTTAAAAAATAATAGGTTGTTATCCTCGGATATTTCACTCAATGAAACACCTGCAAGATGGTGGGGTGCATACAAGGAAACAATTCAATACTGGTATAAGTGTAAAAGGTTACGACGCATTAGATTTGGCACAAAACAGGGGAGCAATACATTGCAGAAGTATGATGGGCAAGGAATGCCAACTAAGCACCTAGAGAAATGCATAACACAATGGAGGTTGACACCACCAGAGGAATGGCCTCATTACTTCATTCATACATTGGAAGGGATACCAAGGAACTAGTACATAGACTAGGAAATGCACAGAGGAACTACAGAATGGACAATATTACAACATAATTTTGTGGTAACTTTCTCATTTGCGCATGATAACCCAAATTTTGATTCAACCCTGAAGATTATACAAAGAATGATATTTTTTTAGGAACATGAGGTGGAAATTATCACAGATTGTCAACAGAAGAACAGGTAGGCAGTCAAAGAATTACTCGCATGTTATCATGTCACAAAGGAAACACCATATGAAGATGATTCACACAACATTCAGATAACAAATATTGAAGGAGAGAGAGAGGTGTAAGGTCCATCTTCGGCGTCAGAGACATTTGATGCACCCATTAAACTAAAGAAAGTCAACATTGGGATGGAAGAAAATTCTAAAATGGAATGCATTGGAGACTAGTGGGATGAGAAGACACTAGAAAGGATAATAGAGTTACAATGTGAATACAGTGACTTTTTTCCAGCAACCTTTATAAATATGAAAGGAATAGAAGGTGAGTTAGGTGAGATGAATATACCCCTAAAACTAGATGCTCGGCCTGTTAGAAAGTGACCTTACAAGATGAATCCAGTGTATAAGGAAAAAGTGAAAGCATAATTTGACCGAATGCTATAAGTTGGTATCATAGATCCTGTGGAGGAATGTGAATGGATCATTCCCATGGTAGTCCAGGAAAAGAAACAAGGGGGGATGAGGATTTGTGTAGATTTGAGGAAATTGAATGATTATTTCTTACATGATCATTTCCCTACCCCTTTTACATATGAGGTCTTAGAAAATGTGGGAGGCAAAGAATCATATTCATTCACAGATGGATTCTCAGGTTATCATCAGATCAAAATAGCTCCAGAGGATAAGCATAAGAATACATTTTCTATAGAATGGGGATCCTATTAGTATACAGTTATGCCCTTTGGATTGAAGAAAGAACCAACCATCGTTTGAAGGGTGGTCATAACTACTTTTAAATATTTCATACATAATTTATTAGAAGTATAATTGGATGGCTAGACTTTTTTTAGTCTTTTGAAAGATCATGTAGAAGTCTTAAGACTAATGTTGGAAACATGCAAGCAATGTCATATCTCATTAAACATTAAAAATTCATTTTCAACACACCTTTTTAGATATTGTTGGGACATATAGTGTTCATAAAGGCTTTATTGGTTGACCCTGCTAAGATTGTTGTAATTGTGAACTTACCACCACTGAATTTAGTGTGTCACACTTGGATATAAAGGGTACTACAAGATGTTTATCAAAGGGTATGCATAGATTATCGCACCAATGGAAAATATATTGAATAAGGACACAAAATTTCAGTGGAATGAGGAATGTCAGCATGGACTAGATACTTTGAAGGATAATATGGTCAAAACAACTATCTTAGTGTTTCCATATTGGGAAAAGACATTTCATGTGCATGTAGATGAATTAAATATAACACTTGGAGAAATTATGGTGCATCCAGGAGTAGGTGACTTAGATCATCCTCTAGCCTTTGAAGGAAGGATGTTATTTGAGTCACAAAATAATTACAACACAAAATAAAGAGAAGGCATGGCCATGGTGTATGCACTACAGAAATTCAGACATTACTTATTGGGAAATCACTTTAAAATGTTCACAAATCATTCTGCCCGTAAATATCTAGTTAATGTTCCAGTGTTGGGGGGAAGGATCTGCAAATGGTTGTCATTGTTCCAGTAATTTGATTTTCAAGTAATATTTAAACCATGGAAGCTAAATGAAAGACCAGATCACTTATCAAGGGTAACCAATGGAGAAGAACCTACTAACTTAGAAGACAAAATCCTTGATGCACAGTTATTTTCAGTACAAATAGTTGATGACTAATTTTATGATATAATTGAATTCTTGAGTACAGGTGTTGCGCCAAAGGATCTTAGTACCAGGCAAAAGAAAAATTGGGTAGTTAGAGCTGCAGACTATCAACTAATTGCAAGTCATTTATATAAGTTGTGATCATATAGGATTTTGAGAAGGTGTGTGTTGGAACATGAATGACCCATGGTTCTAGCAAAATCTCATGAAGGTATATTTGGAGGACACTATGCATGAAATGCTACCATGCAAAAGCTATTGCACACAGGTTTATGGTGGCCAACAATTCATAGAGATGCAAAAGAGTATTTCCATAATTGTGATGTCTATCAGAGAGTTGGAAAACCCAACAAGAGGGATGAGATGTCGCTAATACCTCAAGTAACTCTTCAGGTGTTGGAAAAGTGGGAAATAGATTTTTTTAGACCTATTAATCCACCAACATGAAGGTCAGGAGCTAGATACATCATTATTGAGACATAATACTTAACCAGATGGGAAGAAGCAACACCAGTCAAGGATTGCAGTGCATAGATAACAACACACTTCTTACTTGAGAAGGTGATTACAAGATTCAGATGTCCCAAGATTGTGATAAGTGATAAAGGCACCCATTTTATTAATAGTACCATCCAATATATGATTTAGGAGTTTGAAGGCTATCACTAGAACAACACATGATATCATCCTCAAGAAAATGGGATAGTAGAAGATTTCAACAAGATTCTGGAGAATGCATTGACAAAGATATATAATGTGAACAAATATGATTGGGGTATAAAAATACCAGCAATGTTATGGGAATATATGACTAGATGCAAAATTTGACAGGACAGACACCATTCAGATTGGTGTGTGGACAAGAAGCACTTGTGCCATTAGAATTTTTGGTACCTAGTCTGCACATAGAAACAATTACAAATATGTGAGAAAGAGGCATAGTAAAATAAAGGTTAAGTCAACTAATGGAACTGGAAGAAGATAGGATTCTGGAAGGATTCCACCAAGAAGTGAAGAAAGCAAGGGACAAAGCCTGGCATGGCAGACACATCAATAAAAATATCTTTAATGAGGGAGATCTAGTTCTCCTCTATGACAACAAATTTTTGCAACATCCTGGTAAGTTCATAATGCTTTGGCTAGGTCCATATGAAGTGAATTATGTCACAGATGGAGGATCTGTGAAGCTAAAGGACTTGACATGAGAATAATTGAAAGGAATGGTGAATGGTACTCTATTGAAACTGTATAGGGACAGTCGACCTACTAACTCTCAACAGTTGTAGCACATCAAGGAAGCCATGTGTATAGTGTACTATAGTATATATTAGGAGAGAAAAGTTATAAAAAGAAATATAAAGTAGAAAAATAAGAAAAAGGAATACAAAATCAGAAAATGAAGAAAAATACAAAAAGAGGAGGAAGTTGGTTGAATGGAAGAAAAGCGAAAAAAAATCGCGCAAAACAAATGATGCGACAAAATTTGAAAGATTGCATGAAGGAAAAATTGGACACTGTGTAAATGCACGAAAAAGAGTGAAAAATACGACAGAGCATTAACGATTGATTCTATAAAGTGGGAAAATCACGGGAAGGTTCAACACTTACTGATTTTTGAGAAAAGAGAGAGATGAATAGCGCGACTTAGGATAAATTGTGCGTAGAGGAGAGTGAGTGACACCTCTGAAGTTGGGTGCACCAGGATGATATACTATGGTTACACGACAGGTCGAGTGAAGGAAAGAATGAATGACAGATCCAGAGAACGTGGTCGAATTGGAGGTTGTCACAACCTCGAAGACAGAGTTTCTCATCCCAATAAGGGTCAAGGAGGAAACATCGACAACTGCACAAGGTGAAATGGGTCAAATATCTATGAACCCAAATGGCGGTACAAACCCTAAACCAAAAACACCTTCCAAACTTGACGAAGTGAAGGTCCAACAATAAGGTCATCAAGCATAGGAGGTATTGGTGGAGGATATCACAATTAGCCAGATTTTGAGGGGGAAGAGGAGGATACAACCGAAATGGTGGCAGAAGCTCACCCAACTGTGTTCCAGAAATGAAAAGTGCAAGACACAACCAAAATTACAGTACCATACATCCTAAACATCATGGTCATAGTGGAGGATATGCTCGGGAGAGTGCCAACGTTGAAATATTTTGAGCGCTATGTTGGTAATGCGGAAAATTTTCCAGACCTAGCAGAGGAAATGTATTTGGAAAGAACGGGGGAGATAGGACCCCTAGGAAGACCCATCATGGAGCCCGCGTAGTGGATAACAGGGCTCTACTATTGTGGCATCACGAAACTCCTGGAAATACCGCAGTTTGGGCATGGTAAGAATGTGGGAATGTGTATCAAGAAGTTATTGGCCATAGTTCATGGGGGTACCCTCTAGATGAATAATCTATTCCTCATTGATGTGGTGTTGATTGAAAAAATTACAGGGTTTCCCACTATTGGCGCACAACCCGAAGAGTACTTCGAAAACAAAGAATGCAAAAAGGAGTTCGTTGGGATAGTAAAGGCACAATTTGGAACCCACAAGGGGAACATGGGCATCGTCCTCAAATACATCTATGATGTTGCGGTGTGGTTTGCTAATAATATAATGGCTTGCAAGTTGCTGAGGAAATACAAGAAATAAGAGCCTCCAATAGGAGTCATTTTGCAGTGTGCAAAAGGGGTCGTGTTTAGATGGGCGTCATACCTCCTAAACCAGTTTTTGATCGAATATCAATATGCATAGGAAAATGGAACTGAGTTCCATTATTCCTGGCTTGTCATCCTCATTGCGGTGGCATATTGGTAGGAACCAAAGTTCTCATGTTTTATAGATAGGAAGGGGAAGTTTTATGAAACAAGGTACGAAACCCTATGGCAAGCAAAGGATACTAAGAATCAATAAGAAAATAGCACAGTGTTTTCCATGATTCGTAAGGACACACAAAAAAGAACGACCAATGTATGGTGAATTCCTATGGAGGTGGTCCAGGAGTATGAAGGGGTTGTTAGGTTTTAGGAATCTAGACATCATATGTGGATCCAGGCCACAAGGTACTTGAAGAAAAATGACTAGAGATGCAGTACTGCATCTCAAGGGAATAAGTCGATTGGATCATCAAATACTGACCCACACATTGGAAGGTTCTAGTAGCGAGGAGAAAAACCAAACCTAAGGAGAAATATGAGGTAGGCACATCGACAAAGGAAAGTAGCCTGGATGAAAACACAAGGAAGGTTGCAGCATGAACTCAAGCGTCAAGACGCAATGCAGCACTGAAAAATACAAGGAGAAAAGAAACAGTTTCTAGGGAAGAAGTCAAGGGAAATGCCAAGAATAGAGAAACCTCTCGGCTCGAAGAGAAGTAGGAAAAAATGAAGAAGAGTGGGGTGAAAACTATAGATTTTAACCTTGTACAATATATACTGCAAAAATATATTTAGAAAAAGAACAGAAAATATACAATGGCAAATACAAACATTACACAAAGTTTTTTCCCCTGGAAACTGAAACCGGGAAAACTAGCATATTCTATATTCATTCATTATGTTACAATGTTTACAATACAAAATAAATATAGGAGCTAGCGGCATCCAAAACCCTAACCCAATGACCTGTATTAGTCCAAAACCCTAATTCCTTAACCGAAAATAGAAAACCATCGAAAAAGAAACCATGTGCCAAAAAACCACCTAAATATAATGCGGTCCTAATGTAGAAAAAAGAAATCAGGGTGCTACCCCCAAACCCCTGTGCGCCCGACGCATACGCTCAGACACTTCTATTCATGAAAATAATATAACACAAACCTCATATGAAAAGATAACTATAGTGTAGGATGAGAAAACATGCAAGAAGATGAAATACCATAAGAATCCTCCAGTTGTCACCCTTACTGTTAAGAACCAAACATCAATATAGCATAGAAAAACCTCAGGAAAAGTACTCAACGCCTTGAAAAAGAGATAATTTCAGATAATAAGCCTCTTCGAGGGGGAAACCTCCTTTTACCCCACTTAAATGTTCAAGTACAAG
>SNQJ01S0022427.1:184241-232468 GCA_010110895.2 Picea sitchensis | reverse complement strand
GATGGTTGGTTCTTTCTTCAATCCAAAGGGCATAACTGTATACTAATAGGATCCCCATTCTATAGAAAATGTATTCTTATGCTTATCCTCTGGAGCTATTTTGATCTGATGATAACCTGAGAATCCATCTGTGAATGAATATGATTCTTTGCCTCCCACATTTTCTAAGACCTCATATGTAAAAGGGGTAGGGAAATGATCATGTAAGAAATAATCATTCAATTTCCTCAAATCTACACAAATCCTCATCCCCCCTTGTTTCTTTTCCTGGACTACCATGGGAATGATCCATTCACATTCCTCCACAGGATCTATGATACCAACTTATAGCATTCGGTCAAATTATGCTTTCACTTTTTCCTTATACACTGGATTCATCTTGTAAGGTCACTTTCTAACAGGCCGAGCATCTAGTTTTAGGGGTATATTCATCTCACCTAACTCACCTTCTATTCCTTTCATATTTATAAAGGTTGCTGGAAAAAAGTCACTGTATTCACATTGTAACTCTATTATCCTTTCTAGTGTCTTCTCATCCCACTAGTCTCCAATGCATTCCATTTTAGAATTTTCTTCCATCCCAATGTTGACTTTCTTTAGTTTAATGGGTGCATCAAATGTCTCTGACGCCGAAGATGGACCTTACACCTCTCTCTCTCCTTCAATATTTGTTATCTGAATGTTGTGTGAATCATCTTCATATGGTGTTTCCTTTGTGACATGATAACATGCGAGTAATTCTTTGACTGCCTACCTGTTCTTCTGTTGACAATCTGTGATAATTTCCACCTCATGTTCCTAAAAAAATATCATTCTTTGTATAATCTTCAGGGTTGAATCAAAATTTGGGTTATCATGCGCAAATGAGAAAGTTACCACAAAATTATGTTGTAATATTGTCCATTCTGTAGTTCCTCTGTGCATTTCCTAGTCTATGTACTAGTTCCTTGGTATCCCTTCCAATGTATGAATGAAGTAATGAGGCCATTCCTCTGGTGGTGTCAACCTCCATTGTGTTATGCATTTCTCTAGGTGCTTAGTTGGCATTCCTTGCCCATCATACTTCTGCAATGTATTGCTCCCCTGTTTTGTGCCAAATCTAATGCGTCGTAACCTTTTACACTTATACCAGTATTGAATTGTTTCCTTGTATGCACCCCACCATCTTGCAGGTGTTTCATTGAGTGAAATATCCGAGGATAACAACCTATTATTTTTTAAAACTTCCTCCTCATAGTTTTTCAATAATTCTTCTAAGTCATTCAAACCATGAAAAGTGGGAGGTTCCCTTATCTCTGTACCAACCCACTTTACTACACAGTCTATTATTTTGCACCCCCTTATGGAGACTTCATATAGTATTAGGTTGTTATTTTTCCATACCTGTATCGGAGTCTGAAGCACACGATGTAATGCTTTTCTAGTTGAGTACCCCATATGCAGTTGGGTTGACATAGACTTCTTCTCACGCAGTAGTCCTATATAGTTGATTGATTTTTTTCCAAGTCCAAACATGTCGCCTCTACAAAAATTTCTCCTATGAAAGGATCCAATGGTTCAATCACTATGTACTCACCCGATTCAAAAGTCATTTTCTATGTCTTCAAATTAATCACATCCTGGTTATCAAACTCCCATTCCAGTCCTAGTAATTCTCGGTAGGGTGTTGTGCCATATACTATTTATATAACTTTGAAATATACCATAGTGCACACTCCATCCAAGTCTACTGTCACACCTTTATGTCTTCTAATTGGTAGAACTCTATGCTAAATTTCCAATTTCAACTGGACAAGTGAATATCCTAATGTGGGTTCCCTCATACACTATCATGTCTTCTTAGGTAAGAAATTTACATTAGTGCCTAAATGAAGTATGATATATCCCATATTAAAATCCCCAATGTTGTCATTTAACCTAAATTCCCTACTTTTTCTTCTTCTTGTATGGATATGATTAACAGTATTTTGTTCTAACCTCCATTCTACTTTTGTGTTGCATTTTTCTAGGAAATTCTATAAGACCTTGATAGATGATGGATCATTCAATAACTTAACATAGGATTGCAAAAAAGTATTTATGTTACTTACTTTCTCTAAAAGTTTTCCTTTGTTGGTGTGATCCATTGAATATGGCATCTCATACAATGGTGGATCTTGAGTTTGTTGTGCAATTGACGTAGACACGATGTTCTCTTTTAGAATCTCCTATATGGCTTTCTTAAATGTTTCATTTTATTTCCCCACATCAAAATTCTTCTATGGTTCAGTGTTATTCTTGAGCCACTGGTGTTGATATGGATCTTGTTTTTTTTCATCAACTCCTATCTTGGCTCCTCTTCGAGTAACTATGTTAATATTCTTCCCATAATCCCTAGATTTTGTAGAAATCCACTAGACATTTTGATTGTTTTGGTTCCTTTTTTCCTATATTTTCCCCAATAGTGTTAGGCAGTCTTCTGTGTTGTGGTCTGTTGCGTGACAATACATACATGTCGCAGGTGGAAGTGGAAATTCTCTTGCATAATGTCCTGGTTGTTGATAGTTTTGGCAGACTATTGTCCCTCTACCCCATCCAAATCCTCCTTTGCCCTGGCCTCCACCTCTGAATCCACCTATATATTCTCACAATGCATTGTAGTAGGGTACCTGGTTATAATGCATGGGATTATACTATGGTTGCACATTGTTGTACTACATTTGCGCGAGATTGAATTGTGGTTGCACATTATTGAACTGTGGTGCATCTTGGCCTATCATCATCTCTATTTTCACCCTGTAGGTTTCTGAAGTTATTTCTCTCATCAATTCGAGTGTCCTACATTCCTTGCCATCATGACCCATTTATTTGCAAAAATTTCAGTAAGAACCTTTTGCCAGTGTATTATACTTCTACATAATTGGACAATGATATGAATCATGCCTGTGTGTCTTACAAATATCATACCATGGTCCTCTTAGTGGAAAGGGGTTTGACACCCCTTCTTCCAAGTACTTAGAAAAGGTTGGACATTCATTCTTATGGTGTCCTTATATCCTACATGATGTACACCAAAAAACTTCTCTCTTCTCTTTCCCCTTATTCTAGTTCAAATAAAATGTCATATTATTCAAATCGTCTTTCAACTCTTCTATTGTTGGATCTTCCTATTGATATTGGTTTTATTCTAACTGTAAGGATGCTTTCATGGTCTCTGTCTAAGTTTGGAACTTCTTTTGTCTCAAAGGATACTTCAAGTGTGGTAATAGTGAGTTCCCAAATAAATTCCTATGTTGCATGTCAGTGATAGATTATTTCAACTTACCTTTCATACATTTGAACCTTTGATCAATATCCCAGATAGAATTACCTAGTTTCTTCCTGATCTCAATCATTTCGTTCATGTATTGGTCTTCTAAAATTATTTTACTAGTAGATTTTTCACCTCTATGACAGTCTTTTGTGCTCCTTGTGGACTGTTTAAATTGAGGCTCATGTACCATTCTAGTGCGCAGTCCCCAAGTGTTATATCTAATTGCACAAATTTTTCATCCTAGTATGTGACCTGCTTTTCTTCCCAGATCTTTTCATAGATAAATAAATTATTTTCAGGGTCCTCTTATGCCTCGCCCCGAAACTCTAGTAATTTGATAGTGGAATCTACTCCTACCATTTTGGAATGTGTTGAAATATTGCCTCCGCATGGTGCACATAATTAATTATTACTTCCTTAAATTGTACATCTAGTTGGTTGTCTTCTACTAAAAATGGGTTTTCTAAACCCTAGTGTTCCTTCAGGTGTATTAGTCACACATGGGATTGTAGGTTCCACACTGACTATGATATGAACTAGAGTTATACCTTATATTCCTAACCGACAACCTCTTGTTTTCATTTCATATGTTGCACATAGGATTTCCTCAATCTGATCCACTCCCTGAATATACTATACCTCTTCTTCATCGCTCGCCAAACCCTCTTTGTCAACTATGTACCTTTTTTTGTTATTCATCTAATATTGTTAAGGTCTACCGTTGCACGTCTCTCCATATTTTTTCATTATCTTCTTTGTCTGGTCCTCACCCATCATGATTGGGTCCATGGCATCCTTCTTCCCCTTATCCATCTCCCTATCCATATCTCAAAATCATTTCAGTGCTTCCCCCCCTTCCTCGATGTGCGCAGGGAAGTTTAGTTGTCTGATTAGATGGTCATCACACCTTTGTCATACAATAAATATTGATAGAAGTATAAAGTGATCTGATGTACCTACCTATTGGTCCCTTAAGAAAATCCTACTCTGTAGTAGTGTACGACTTCATGGTATCAACTGCAAATTCAATGATAAACCCTGCAATAAAACTGTTTAACTAAAAATCTACTACACACATAAATTTATTATTGATTTTTTGTAACTCTGCGATCTCCACAGAATTCCACTCTAGTTGTCTGATCCAATTCATAGGATGGTTTTCCTTTAACCTCAATAACCACTCCTACAACAGATGTGGAAATTCACAGAAAAATACTTCATGCAAGTCGATAAACACATATTTGTCGCGATATTGGCGTGGTGTAAATTTAAGGTTTTTGTTATCCCTCTGTGTGAACTCAAGTTCCTTGGTCATTAACCACCTTTCAATCTCTGCATTATGTTAGCACTCTGTAAATTTTGTTTGGCTGAATAGACAAACAATAGAGGTAATTGTTTCAACCAGCTTTAGAGCTGAGGCACTAGCCTTCTCAACTCAGAGAGGGCTCTCTCATGTCACTGGGTATATCTATGGAAATCAGTGGCTAGATTTGGTTTGTTTTGGGGGTTTTGATAAAGTTGATGGAAAATAATGGGAGGAACACTATGGGATATGGAGTCAAAATTATGAAAGTGAACGAAAACAATGCATCAGCTAATATAACTCTCTAGAGGATAAAGGATAAATGAGGCAATGAATCTGAGTTATTATTAAGTTTAGATAGAGTATAGGAAGATAAAGAAAACAAATAACTGCATCAAAGAATTATCGAAATGAATTCTAAATTAGTTAAGAAGACAATCACACAGTTTAAATTGCTTAAGCCAAGAGCATCAAATGATGAATTCTAGGCCTTTAACTCTCCAATTTAAACAAAAGAAAATGCAAATGAAAGACAGGTCACATGAAATACATACGATGAAAGGAAACAAAGCTCATATCACCACCCTTTAGAATCTTTTCATAGAGACTTCAAAATCTTCCGCATTTATATTCAATTCAGATTAAGAAAAATTGCAAAATAGAGTCTCATACAACCAAAAGGTTCTCTTGCACTTCTGCCAACATTAATCAATTCAAGTCTCTCAGTACTTATACAATTTTATCAAAACAACTGAAACTGAAACGTTTTAGATTCTATAACAGTTTCGACTGACATTTTCGGTATACTAAACGATTTACAATAATTAGCAAAAAGAAAATGTTTCAAAATCATGAAAAAATTCTCTGACTGTCTAACTTCCTCCGCACCATCTCTCTCGCTCTGATCTTGTGCTATATCTACAAAACTAGTGACACCTGGAGATCACTTGTTGGTTTTGGAGACGTTCCACTTTGTCTTACCCAACCACATGATTTCTTTCCATTGTGGATTAGATGCGATTTCATAATCCATCATCTCTTTAATCAAAATTTATAAGTCAATGCATGTAGCATAGGACATGGTTGGCATGCTGACCTTCACTATTTTAAACTTGTTTAAAATTTTGAAATCTGTAGCCAAATACTCTACCAGACTCGGGCCTTTCAGACTTTCTTCCATATCTTCGAACTTAGAATGGTCTATTCTGCATTGCATGAGGAGAGAGTGATAGTCTTCTTAATTGTATAATGAGTCTTTACCATCCCAAAATGATGGAAGGCCATTGGAAAACAATTTTTCAAAATCATATTTAAACTCCTGTATGTTTTGCTCCATTTACATAGCTTTGTTCTGGACCGATCCGAGTAAGTTGTGCTTGTAAATGATCCTCCTAGATGAAATGATCAATGCGGTCCTATCTTTCACACCAATGGTTTGAATTTCAGTAGTTGGTACATCATTCAGTAAATCAATAGCATTTTGGGCCCACTCCGAGGGATTCTTTGTTAATATTTCATTTACAACAGTGAATCTGTTCCGAGCTATAGCATGCATGTTATCTTTGTCACTGATAAAATTCAGATAAACCTTGAATTTAGCAATCTCTGCAACAATAGAATCCCATATTACATGTTTGTCTCCCTGCAATAACGTCTTTCCATTTAACTTGGTTTTTAGCTTGCTCACTCTCTCCTACAAATATTGATTTTCTCTGTGGAGTTAAGCCATATTTTCATCCTTCACTTTCATCTCTTGTTTCAAATTTTCCATGTTCTCTTTGAGACTCTTGATCTCACCTATTTTTAAGCTCACCTGGGAAATAGCTTGGACTAACCCCTCAGTGCTTGATCCAACCTCTGTATTAGTAGGTATAATGACTTCCATGTATGATGTCATTGCATGCGCTAGTGACCAATGCTCCTTCTCTTTCTCCAATTGCAACAGTTTAGACTTGTAATCGAGTGCCTATTGTCTGAATGTTTCTTTATCCTGTTCCAATCCAGTCAATTGTGTTTTTCTGTGGATGATCTGTATGTGACATCTTCATCCTTTTCTTTAGACTTTGGATCATCTTTTCCTTTTCATCCAAAGAATCTTTCAACCCTTGGGGACCTTCAAACTCTATCCTTTGGACCTGTGTCATCCAGGCTTTGCTGGACACTTTTTCTTGTTTCAGTTGTCCATCTAGTTTTGATTCATATGTTGTTAATCTTGCAACTTTTACAGCCAAGCTCAGATAATCAGAATATAACATTTCACTGACATTCCTATGAAATTTTACTTTTTCAGGGGAAACAATGTTTTCATGGTGCATTTTGATCTTGGATACCTTATCATCATCAAACAATGCAATGTTAAATGTATTTTTCTCCACATCCCCAATTGAGAGTAAGGAAGTCTTACGCTGAGAAGAAATTTCTACTTCAGGTAAAAGGTCTCTTATTTTACTGTTTTCCATACTTCCCTTTACAACATACTGATTCATTAAATCATCCTTGGACTGATACACTGCCCCAGGTGTCTGGCTAAATATGTATTTCCTACTGCTGAAAACCTTTGTCCTGCTTTCATTTTCTGACATCCTTTGTGCAGTGGTTTCTTCGTTCTTGGTTGTAGCCTCTACCATCTCCATGCATGTTTTTCCTTTGAGTTCTTCCTCTTCTAGGTCAACTACTTGGGATTATGATGCAATTTTCATTCTCTTGCGAATGTCTTATTGGCTACTGGCACCTAGTTATTCTGAACTGTTCCTCTTATTGTAGATGCTCATTTTAGGAGTTTTGATAACCAACCTAGGGGAAGGTTTCTGTGTTGGGATCTGCTGAGAAGCTGGTTCTGTTTATTTTTTTTTATCACACTGCATGGTGACCTCCATCTCTACACATGTCTCTATATTGACCAACTCATCGAATCCTTCAACATGTTCATTTTCATAGGGACCTTGTCTACTAGCCAATATTCTCTTTGATATGATCTGATGTGGATCATATCTTCTCCATTGCAACTGTGTGAAACCAAATTCACTGAGCTTGGATTGAATCTGGGGAAAACAAGACTTATTATTCACCACAAAGGGATCTACTGTGAAAGGAAATTTCAGATTAGAAGCCATGTGTGGTTTCAGAAAATGCTCAGTCTCTGAGATAATTCTTTATCTTATGAACTCCAAAGAAAAGATCCCAGGAATCAAAAAAACTGGTAAAGGATAAGGTCCTTCCTGGTATCCATATACCCAAATCACAGTAGATTGTGTGAACAACACCCAGTCTCCTACCATGCTCTCTATATTTGGCTATAATGAGATTTTCATTTCTTCCAGAACTCTCAGTAGATCTAAACCAAAAATGAGACTGTATACCCTAGACATAATCTTGTTGATGAATATGAGCATGGTGATCCTTTTACACTCGGTCGAAATAAAATAAGTCTCAGGAAATTTGGTTTTGTTGGATTCTAGAAACATTCTCAGCAAGTGAGTGTAGTATCTAAAGTGTTTCAACAAGTTGAAGTTAACCAGTTTTTGATGTATATTCTCTGCAATAAATTCATCAAAACTGACCCAGGCCGACTAACCAGACATAAATAAAATCAACAGAAAACCTAACATGACCTCTACCACAAACTTGTCATTGTCTAACCCTAAAATTTGACTTAGCAGAGAAAAATCCCACTGGACTTCGATAATCATGATGCTTACACTGGCAGGTAATGATAGACTTTTTGAATGATGTTTGGGCTTGATTATGGTCTGCAGAAATAAGGTTTTAACTTTGGGCGGGCACTCTCTATAAATTGTGATCATTCTATGTTCCTCGAAGGGCTCTAACACTGTGGAGGAGGTGTCTGGTATATTGAGAGTATGCTGGAGTGATGGACTGCCTACTTTACATAGAACTTCTGACCCTAATTTATTTAAAGTGATTCTTTCTCCCTGAGAATATTTCTCTACACACTAGCTTACAAATATGGAAAGACTATTTCTACGATGTAAGGTATGATGGAGGCTTGAGCCACTTCGAGGAAAGGTATGTGCATTCCAACATTGTCCAACAAATTCGATATGGACATAGAAACGGGTGAGACTGTTATATCTGTGTCGAAAACATCAAAATCTTTGTCAATTGGGGTTTCCTCCCTAGAGGAGATCTCTTGTTCATTCATGGATAAAAAAACAGGATTGGTAGCCATGGTGAAGAATACCTATCAAGCATCAAATAAAACGAGTCTGGTTCGGTTCTAAGCTTTGAAATTCAACTAGAAGATTTGGGACAAATTTTCAAACGTTTGAATGCTTCAAATTATCATAGAATAATGTTGGGGGGTTCCTCCTTTTATAGGTATCTATTGACATCGGGAGTTGGAGAAAATGGTTTCAGGTGGACCGCTTTTCACGCCGATGTGCCTCTGAGGGCACCACACATCCATGATTTAAACCATGGTAGTTTTCCTCGGCTCGCCCTCTATCGATTAATCCTCATGTTGTTTCAATCTCCGATATAAGCTTCAGTCATTGATCCGGGCTGCTTTAGGATCTGCGGTCCAAATTTTCCTAGCGGCTTTGGCATCGGGGGTTGGAGGAAGTGGTTTTAGTCAGACTACTTTTTCCCCTGATGTACCTCTACGGGTGCCACACATCCCCTAATGAAATTGTGATGGTTTTCCTCGGCCCACCTTCGATTGCTTAATCTTTGTGTTAGTTAAATCTCTTATATAAGCCTCACCCGTTGATCCGGGTCGCTTTCAGGATCGACGGTCTGTCGAGTCTTTCTCTTTGCATCTCTGCTATTTTTTCCATACGTCACCAGATATAGCTGGGTCCTCTGATTTATCATATCTCCATGGGGATATAACCCTTCAAAAAAAAGTTTAAGCTCAGATACCATCTGGAAATTATTATGGTGATAACACATTCATTGTATTCTATTTACTGAACATTCCCTTATATGCTTTCATCCTTCATGATTTTCTTCAACATATCCCTTCCCCTCAATCCTGTGCAGTTCCAACCGACAATGAAACCATTTTTGGGTGCTTGGGTTGACCCAGGTTCTGATCTCAATAGGTTTCCAACAAAACGCTAAAAAATATCGACCCTCCTAGTAAACCAAAAGGAAATGATGCACACATAGTGCAGAACCCAGTCTCACCCGATATAACTTTATGGGGGACTACAATACTCAGGTTTTTTCAGTCTACAAAGGGATGGGGGATGTGCTCTGATTTGTTTCCTCATGCATCAATATTATTATTCATTCACCTACGCTAGTTTTCATTCATTCATTTAAATATGCATGCATGCTATGATTAGCTAGATCACCAATAATTTTGTAATTTATTCATACCATAACATAAAAGTAACCATTAAAATACATTAACACACAATATTTACTGTGGTTCACCCCCCCCTAGGGATACATCCACAAATATTTGTCTCTTATTCTCTTTTATTCATTCTTCTGCAAAATATATGCTCCGTGCATTACATATTCAGGATTACAATAAAAAAGGAGGGTAAGTACCCTTTGTGAGTCGAACTACATCACACTAGGATCCACAACCTGTGATCTAACCCTAAAAAACTAACTTATTCATATCAACATTATATCTCCTTGACTAATTAACCAATAACCAACATGTACTAGACCTCCTAGGCCTTTATTTATACTATTCTACTAGCTTATAGCCATTATATTCATGTCAAAAACCCTCACCCTAACATGGTTAGTTATGTCTCCATGCGCACCACACTACTTTTCCTCCTTCTGCATGTTTCTTTCCCTTCTTTTTCTACATGATTATTTTCCCTATTATTCTGCTTTCTTCTTTTTCACTACCTATGGCGCATTCTCCAAAAATAGGCCTACAACCAAAATAGTTTTTCCTCCCAAAATAGGCCTTCACCCAAAATAAACTTTCCTCCCAAAATAGGCATGCGCCAATAGAGATCCTGACAACTAGAATTGATTTATTCTCAATTTGAGATGTTGTATGAGATTCTCCCAGATGCACCACGGTCAAATTTTGACAAAACCAAACTGAAGTATGGGCCTCATGCCGATGGTATAGTAGGCTCAACTCAAAGTAAGCCCACATATCAATTGGTTAACCATTTGCAACAGCTGTCGCTCCAAAAAACTATGGCCAAATAGTCTTCTAGTTCATCTTACCCCATAACCCAAACATAGAAAGTACACAGTATATAGTCGATGAATCCCAAAGGTAACTAGCAACCCAAGGGAAAAAGAAAGGCTAAGGGAAATAAGGGTAAGGGGAATAAAAATGCTTCTATTAGTATTAGTGAGGGAAAAATGAGAAGAAGAAGGTGAAGTTTCCATGTAAGCTTTGCGTGGAGGATCACTTGACTCATCAATTCCATCAGTTGGAGGAAGCCTAGAATCTTTTGGAACAACAACAACTTGTTGTGTTAACTAACCCTTTTCCTCAGGGGAAAATATGGAATAAGATTCCTCATCCACAAACACACTTGTGGGAAATTAGGGAGCTCCCACCGTTAATTTTAATAATGGAGCCACAAATATATACATGATGAGATCATATGATCATCTTTAGACCAAGGCTCATGATTACAGAATGCCAGAATATTCTAACAAGGGAATACAAGATTCCAACCCATATCCTCATCTTTATATTGATAATACTATGGGAGAAACTATGACTGGCAGCCCTAAAGGTGTCTTTAAGAAGGCTTCTCATAATCTGAATGGAAGCATTGCTCAAAACTACTCTGTCATGGAGGATTTGCACAAACGCTTTGTGTGATATCTACTTTGGATGTTCTCTAGATTTTCCCCTCATAGAGAAAAACATTTCTATCTTCTTTGGGTGTTGATGAGACAACTAACTCGGGAAATATTGATTTTTACCCTACTGATTATAAACCTTGTTTTCCTCACCATGTCACTTTCCATATAGTAGTGGGTTTTTCCATGAAATTGTTGACACAGAACATTTTTTCGCATGATGGTAGAGGAGGGTGCCTCGAATTTGTGTTATGTCATTGGCGTGTTAGAATTCCATTGGACAACCCGATTTTCCTTTGTCATTGACATTGTTAACTACATTTGACGACCGTTCTTTTAGACCGTATGACATAATCCCCTCCTTCCCCATGCAGTTGGAGGGAAAACTTGTTTGTGTCGAGGTCCAAGTAGTCGACGCACCTCTCCACTACAATCTTTTGTTGGGATGAATTTGGACCTACGCAATGAAAATGGTTGTATCCATTGTTTTTCATGTCTTATGTTTTCCTCATGAAGGAAAAATAATAATCATTGATTTGTTATAATTCTCCTGTCCTATCCATTCATCGAGGGCATCCACGGTCCCGATGATTGACAACCCGCAACAAGGTACTATCAAACTAGGTGTTGGATTGTTTCCATATTTGATGGAGAATTTTGATTTTCTTCCACCTTTAAATGATATCAAGTTTATTTCAGATGTCCTTGATCATCCTAAAGTTGCGATATTTCAAGTATATTCTTTTAGAATGAGTTATTTTAATTATGTGTGGACTTTACCTTCCCCACCATCTTCGATGGAAGGGGAAGGGAATTATGGCATGGCTATTCCCCTATCCGTAGCTAAGGTTGCATAAAAAATTGTTCAACAAACCTTAGCCAACCCTAATCCAACTCCCCCTTAGGATCTAGATTATGTTCTTGAGCCTATTTGGGCTCAATAATCTCTTACTACTCATGATCCTTTGGACTTGGTCTTGCCCTTTGACAAGGCGATTTTAGAGGCAATGACTGGGATGGATATACCTTGGGATGATCTTCACCATAGATATTACTTTTTACCCAAACTTAGGAGAGTAGAAGAAAGAGAGTTCACCACGACCATGAATGGAGATGACACTTGTCCTGTTAACCCTTTAGCCACACACAAAGTCTATGCTGAGTGAAATGTGGAAAGTGTATATTAAATGATTACCATTGACATCTCTAAAACCCTTGGCGTCGTTGAAAACGTCTTCATTAGAGTGGATTATTCCCCCAAGGAGATTCAGGCATACAGTGAATTATTTAAAGAGTTTCATGATGGTTTTTCTTGGTTTTATGAGGAAATTCCAGGAATTGACCCTCGTATAGTCGAACAAGAGATTAAGAATTATCCTTATGTTAAGCTTGTTCGACAGAAGCTTAACCTAGTCAACCCTCGCAAGGTAGTGACTATCAAGGATGGGGTAGAGAAACTGATTAAGGCTAGATTCATCTACCCATTTCAATTGACGGAATGGGTGTCAAACCCTATTCCTGTCAACAAAAAAAAGGTATGATTCATGTGTGCATGGAATTTAGTGATCTGAATAAATCTTGCCCGAAAGATAATTTTCCTACCCCATTCATTGATCATATTATCAATGAATGTGCGGGATATGAAATATTTTCTTTTATGGATAGTTTTTTTGGGTAAAATCACATTCATATCAATCCCAAGGATCAACATAAGACTTCTTTCATATGTTCTTGGGGTACATTTGCATATAGAAAAATGCCTTTTGTCCTAAAAAATGTTGGAGCTATTTTTCAGTGGGCCATGTGGTTCTCCTTCCATGACCTCAAACACATAGTCAAGGTGTATCTTTATGATCTAGCATCACATTCTCATAAGATATATGATCATCCTGACCACCTATGACTTATTTTTGAGAGGTATCACTACTACCATAATTGCCTAAATCCGAACAATGTAGATTTTGTGTAACGTCGAGATGTTTGTTAGGATTTATCATGTTCACTAAAGGGATCATGGTCAATCCTATCAAGGTTGAGGAAACAATTTAGTTTCTAATGCAGGAGAATCACTCCACCTTAGCAACACGCTAGAAAGACAACGCATCCACACACTTTGTGGTAACAAATTTTGAGGGAAGAGAGGAGTCAACCCTCTCATTTTGAACCTAAATTAATTTTTTTAATGCAATTCAATGTAATTAAATGTTTGAAGGCTCAAGCAAATCCGATCCAATGTCGTTTTACATGCTGAGTGTAAAGTCACCTTTAATAGGCTGCAATTGTGCAGATACTGATCATCACCTTGGATATGAGGATGTAATTATTGATTAATGTAATAATATTAGTGGTAGGTTTCTTTTATTGTGAAATGAAAGCACTAAGATGGTCTAGAGGAAGGCTTGAGAATCCCCCTCATGTATAAATCAACGTAATATATGACCAATAGAAGTTTTTTTCAAGTCTTTGTCAACTAGTTATTGATGAGCAAGTTGATATAGCTCATGAGAGGAGAGGAGAAACAGATGAAGGCTCGATTGCAGTCTAGATTTGTACAGAGTGTAATTAGCATTTAGATATTAATATAAAAGAATATTTCCTTTCCTACGAGTTATGTGTATTTATTTTTTTGATGGATGTTTGTTTCTAGATGTTTTACTTTGTTTTTATGTGAATGTTATATGTTTCAATTCATAGTATTAAGCATAATTCTCTTCCTGTAGTTTTCTGAGTGTTATAGGATCTTAGGCTTGTGTAAGGAGTGCACACCAGAGTTAGTGAAAACTATGTGAAGCTAGTGCAAGGAGTTCACTTGAACTCTCTTTCAAGTTCAAAGAAGAGTCTGCTAGGTGGGCACACCAGAACAGTTCAAAAACTCAAAAGGGAAAGTTGTCCTAGGAATACACATCAGAGTTTATCCATACTCTGAGGAAGGAGGCTCTACAAAGAGTGCATTCAGTAAGCACAATGTGTGCGCAAGAACTCTATTTTAAGTTATGTGAGAAGGTTTCCAAGAGGGCACACCAGAAGGTAAGTGAAAATCCTGCACAAAGAGAGCACAAGGAGGGTGCGAGAAGATTTTCGAGAAACATTTAACTATGGAGTCTTTAGGATTTCGAGGGTGTCAAAGATCAGGAGGAAGAGCACAGAGTGCGAGGAGGGAAAAATAAATCTTTTGAAGAACAAAGGGACTAAAACCTTTAAATTCCAAGATATTTTGATCTTGGAGGAGAATTAGTGAAAGTGTGCATAGAAGACCTATGTAAGGCATGCATCGGGCCAACACTTGGAAAGTTTTGAAACAATTCCAAGGAATACAGAGCACAAAGTGTTTAGAGGTGGGGAACCTTTCGAGTTCCATCTTTTGGAGAAGCACAAGTGTACGCCAGGGCTTAAGTCCCTTGAAGTTGGTAAAGCTTAGGAGGAGTAGCATTTTTTTTCAAAGTGAAAGACAAGGCTAAGCAGACAACCTTGCAAGAGAATTTTCAAAGTCTAACCCTTTTAAAAGTTTGATAAAATCCTTCTTTTGAAGGAAAGCATAGAAACAATGGAGGAGGGGCTACAAATGTCGTCGGATTAGCTGACATATATATATATGGACCATTGGATCTAATTCCAGAATGTATGAGGAGAGAACAGGAGGAGGATAGATCCCATTCGTTACATATGGGTGTGTGGATCGCGAGCCTTCGGATCCAGGTAAGTATCATGGGGTTTAACTCCTTGAAGTCCTTAGGACTTCGTGAATTTCAACCATTTTAAATTTTTTGTGGAGAAGTAAGTGAGACTCCCTAAGTCCTAAAGTAAGAATTGAATCGAGACCATCCATTTGCAAGGACACATGTCGGAAGGTTGCAAACAGTTCAAAAGTCTGGTAATCTAGGAGGAAGAGAGAGAGAAGTGATCGAAGTTGAGGTTCCTGAAGTCTCGGGGACCTGAAGTGAATCTAGACCATCTATTTGCAAAGGACATGTGTCAACATATTGTTGATTTTGAAAGAATAACCATCCAAGAGAGTAGGGGTGTGGAGTGTGCGAACTCCCAAAGCTCTGAAGAGGGGAGAAAATCCTAGCCATTGTCACCAGTGACATGTTGCAATAGATTTGGCATTTCGAAGGCTTGGTAATTCGAAAGGATTCAAGGCATAAGTTTTTGAGAGATCTCAAAGACCCGAGAGTTGGAGTTAATATCAGTCGTTGACATGAAGGGGAACATGTGGCAGTAGATCCCGTGGTCTAGAGCCTTATCACTTCAAAGGAATTGGTTTTATTTGCGTCGATAATTCGCAAAGGGTTGGGAGCTAGAGTTTATCTCAACCATTGATTTCAATGGACGTGTGGTAGGAGATCTAATATTCCGGAGGTTCAGTACTCCAGAAGAAAAACGGTACATGGTTGAAAGGTTCCTCAGGACCCAAATTCCTCAGTTGATCTTGTCCATCCATTTGCGAGGGAATGTGGAGGTTGATCACGTCTCTTTGGAGTTCGATGCTCCAGACGATTGATGGTGTTGGGAATCAAGGTTTCACGAAGGCTGAATTTTCGTTGTATAGCTCATCCGTCCATTTGACAGAGACACATGGCATCAGATCATGTATTCTGGGGACTTAGCGCTCTAGAGGATTGTGTTTGTTAGCACTTGAGGTCTCCCGAAGGCCAGAATCCTGAATTAAATCCTAGTCGTTGAATGTTGAGGAGTTGTGGTTCATTTATCTATAACCCTTTGTGAGTTTGTCTATTTGCCACTTCGGGNGGGTTGAAGGTGAAGTGTAGTGGAAATATTTGAAGTCCTAGAGCCTGGAGAAAGCATCGACCATTGATCTTAGTGCGGGTTGTGAGTCGTTGATCCCTATATTTGTTCGAGACTTCTCCCATTCACAAGTTCAGAGGGATCTGAAATTTGGAGTGTTGAAACCCCTAGAGCCCGAAGTGCCCGAAGCTTCTGAATTAGCACCTGCTTACAGCCCACGGTCATATGGTATTTTGGTTGAAACAAAGGGGCTAGGGCCCGAAATTGATTTTAAAGGTAAAAAGGGGCTTACGAAAAGTGTTTGCGGGTCTAGCATTTGACCTGCATAAGAAAATTAAGGACATGTGAACATTAATAGAGGTATCAACAAGAGCCTGAGATATGATCTAGATCCAAATTTGAGAAATCCTAGACTGAGAGGTTGCATTGACCCCAAGGAGTGGGTGGGGGTTTGCATCAAGTGGTATCAGAGCCATAAAAAGGTTCTAGTCGGATACCACTAAGTGGTATCAGAGCTAATTTTAATCAGTAGACAGTCAGGGGGGATATAGGAGAAATCCAAAGGTTCTCTCAGTTGCATAGTAGGCAAAGCAGACAACCAGGTGGGATGAAGGAGAAGAACTAGTTGTGTTCTTGGAGGCAGAGGAGGAAAATTTATATTGAATTCCATAGACGAGGTCGAGGAAAATACCTTAAGAAGATGAGAAGTGAGGAGATGGACCAAGATCTCAAGGATATCAGAGAGGATCTCGATAGGTTGATGTTGAATATGTAGCATGAAGCATAGAAAAGATAGAAGTATGAATGGTCTTTCAAGCATAAAGAAAAGTGGCCAATCCAACAAATAGTTTCCAAGAGGTAACGCCATATATTAAGGAGGTAGCTAAGGAAAGTGGAAAACCTTAGTGACACAAAGGAGAAAGTGGTTTTTATTTGTTAACCAGAGAGTGGATAAACCATCAGTGAGGATGAAGAGATATCAATCAAAGATCTTGTAGACTGCCAGGAAAGTAGAGATGAACTTTTAGATTGCCAGGTGGGTAATAAGAAGAGATCAACTGAAGATATCATAGACTTCTAGGAGGGGAGAGATGAAATTTCATATTTCCATGTGGGAAATAAGAAGAGATCAGTTGAAGATCTCATATATTGCTAGGAGGGAAGAAGTGAAAGTTCATATTTCCAGGAGGGAAATGATAAAATATCAGTTGAAGATCTCGTAGACTACCAGGAGGGTAGGACAACAATTTCATCTTGTCGGGTGGGAAAGGAGGAGGATATGATATTGTATTAAATTCTCAGGAACTCGGAGATGAGTTCATATAAAAAAGGAATGCTAACAAAGGAGGATCATAGGTGCATTCTAATCATTGGAGGAATCAAAATATTCCAGCCAAGTATCCTAATCAAGGCCAGTGCATGTGTTGAAGGTGCAAAAGAGGAGAGACAACCAAAAAATATTTTCATGGAGGAGAAGGAGCATACATTGACATCTACCCAAGTGATGAAAGGAAAAGAGGAGCATTCAGACAAGATGCTCACTTAGTGGGAGATAGATTTGAAGTTGTTGGAGGATTGGTTAATAAATCCAGAGATAGAGGAAGACTACCAGAAAGAGACAATCATGCAAAACAAGGGGAAATTATAGCCTGAGGAGTAGGTGGATGAATTTGGAATTGTACTAGCACAAGAAGAGACATAGGAACTGGCAGAAGCTAAAATTTCAAGAGAGATGGCAGAGCAGAAGTCGGGTAACATGGCTGAAAATTTTGAGTATATAGTGGAGTGGCAAGACAATGTCACAGGAGATGAAAATTGCATGGGATATCGAGAAGATATTCCCATTGATATATGTGAAGAGAAGAATATGAAGCAGAGAATACTGGATGAAAGGAGCCAACCAATGGACCAGATGGATAAGGAGATAGAAGATATAAGTATAATGATAATGGAAGAAACAAAGAAGGAAACCAAAAACGGAGAGAGGTGGAACAATGGAGAACCTACAACATCAACAGGACAACAGTAACAACAAAAACAAGGCAGAGGAGAAAATGGACAACTCCAAATTCAAGTTTAGGAACCTAGAGGATCTCAATAGCAACAGCAGGGGAGCCATGAGCATGAACTCATGATTTTTTTCAGCGTGGGAGTATGATGCAGGAGCATCGCTCCACCTCAGCAACATGCAAGAAAGACAACACATTTGCACACTTGGAGGGAACAAATTCCCAAGGAAGAGAGTCACTAGCCCTCTGATTTTGAACCTAAATTAATTTTTTTAATGCAATTCAATGTAATTAAATGTTTTAAGGCTCAAGGAAATCCAAGCCAATGTCTTTGTATAGGTTGAGTGTAAAGTCATCTTTATTAGGCTACAGTTGTACATATCCTAAGCATCACCTCAGATCTGAGGATGTAATTATCCATTAATGTATTAAGCTTTGTGGTAGGTTGTTGTCAAGGAAGGGAAGGATCGAGAAGCCCCCTCATGTATAAATCAATGTAATATATGCTTAGTAGAGGTTGTTTTCAAGGAGTTGTCAAGTAGTTGTTGATGAGCAAGTTGATAGAGATCAAGAGAGGAGACGATAAATATATGAATATTTTGTTGCAGTCTAGATTTGTACACAGCGTAATTAGAATTCAAATATTAATATAAAAGCATATTTCCCTGCATATGAGGTCTATGTATTTATCTGTTTGAGGTATGTTTGTTTCTGGAGATTTTATTGTGTTTTTATGTGAATGTTATTTGTTTCAATTCACAACATTAAGAATAATTCTATGCCTGTAATTTTCTAAGTGTTATGGGCTCTTAGGCTTGTGCAAGGAGTGCACACTAGAGTTAGTGTAAACTCTATGAATCTAGTGCAAGGAGTGCAATTGAACTCTCTTTTGAGTTCAAAGAAGACTGTTCCAGGTGGGCACACCAGAACAATTCAAAAACTCAAAAGGGAAAGTTGTCTCGAGAAGGCACACCAGAGTTTCTGAATACTCTAAGGAAGGAGGCTCTGGAAGGATTACATTGAGACGGTGCAAGGAGTTTGTGGAAAATATATTTTGAGTTCTATGAAAAGGTTTCTAAGAGGGCACATGAGAAGGTAAGTGCAAAGCCTGCGTAAAGAAATCACAAGGAGGGCACATGAATATTTTCGAGAATTATTTAAGTCTGGAGTCTTTAGTATTTTAGGGGTGTCAAAGCTCAGGAGGAAGAGCGCAGAGTGCCAGGAGGGAAAAATAAATATTTTGAAGAAAAAAGGGATTAAACCCTTTGAATTCCAAGTTGTTTCTATCTCGAAGGAGAAGTAGTGCAAGTGTGCACAGAGGACCCATGCAAGGAGTGCACTGGGCCAACACTTGGAAAGTGTTGAAAACATTTCAAGGAAGACAGAGTGGAAAGTGTGCAGAGGAGGGGAACCTTTCGAGTTCCAACTTTCAAAGAATCGCAAGTGTGTGCAAGGGCTTAAGTCCCTTGAAGTTGGTAAATCTTAGGAGGAGTATATTTTTTTTTTCAATGCGCAAGCCAATGCTGAGCATACAACCTTACAGGAGAAGGTTCAAAGGCTAACCCTTTTAAAAGGTTGGTAAAATCCTTCCTTTGAAGGAAAGCATAGCAATAGAGGAGGAGGAGCTACAACTATCATCGTATAACCTGTCATAGATAGATATGGATCGTTGGATATAAATCTAGATTGAATGAGGATCACGTAGGAGGAGGATAAATCCTAACAGTTATATTTGGGCTGAGGATCACAAGGCATGGGATCGAGGTAAGTAGCATGGGTTTTAACTCCTTGAAGTCCTTAGGAATTCGTGAATTTATCCCATTTTCAAATTTTTGTTAAGAAGTGAGACTCCTGAATTGCTAAAGTAATAAGTGAATTGGGACTGTCCATTAGCAAGGACACGTTTCAGAAGGTTGCAAATAGTTTGAAAGTCTGGTAGTCCAGGAGGAAGAGAGCGAGAAGTTCTCAAAGTCTAGGTTCTTGAAGTCCTGGGGACCCAAAGTGAATCTAAACCGTCCATTTGCAAAGGACGTGTGTCAATGAATCATTGAGACCATAAGAATAACCATCCAGGAGACTAGGGGCATGGAGTGCAAAAAGTCCCAAATCTCAGAAGAGAGGAGAAAATATTGGTTGTTGTCACTAGTGACACATGGCAGTAGATCTAGCAGTTCGAAGGGTTGGTATTCCGAAAGGATTCGAGGCATAAGTTTTTGAGAGATCCCAAAGACCCAAGAGCCATAGTTAATATCAACCGTTGATCTAAAGGGGACCACCTGGCACTAGATCCCATGGTCTGGAGCCTTACCACTCCAGAGGAATTGGTTTGATTTGCGTCGAGAATTCCCAAAGGAACATGAGTCAGAGTAGATCTCGACCATTGATTTCAGTGGACACATGGTAGGAGATATGAGATTCCATAGGTCATGTGATTTGGAGGAATCAATGTGCGTGGTTGGAAGGTTCCCAAAGACTTGAAGGTCGCAATTGATCTTTTTCGTATGTTTGAGAGGGCATGTGGAGGATGATCACGTCACTTTGGAGTTTGACGCTCTGTAGGATTAGTGGTGTTGGGAATCAAGAGTTCCCTAAGGCTAGAGTTTCATAGTAGATCTTGAAGATCCATTGGACAGAAATACATGGTGTTGGATCTTGTTGTTTGTAGAGTTAGTGCTATAGAGGATTGTGTTTTCTAGCACTTGGGGACTCCTAAAGGCTAGAGTCTTGAAGTAAATCCCAGCATTTAAATGCTAAGGAGGTGTGGTCTGTTGATCTATATCCCTTTATGAGTTTATCGATTCAACACTTTGGGGGGGTTGAAGGTGTAGTGTAGTGGAAAGCTCTAAAGTCCCAGAGCTCAGATAAAACATTGATTGTTGATCTCGGTGTGGGTTGTGAGCTGTTGATCCATGTATTTGTTTAGGACTTCGCTCGTCCATGAGTTTGGAGGGATTCGAAATTTGGAGTGTTGAAACTCCCAGAGCCTGAAGTGCATGGAGCTTCTAAATTATCACCTTTTGGGTTAGCTCCTAGTTATATCCCAAAATAATATGGGATTTTGGCCTAAACAAAGGGGCTAGGGCCCAAAATTTATTTTAAATTTAAAAATCGGCTTAAGAAAAGTGCCCACAGGTTTAGCATTGGAACTAAAAAAGAAAATTAAGGACCTATGAATATTAATAGTGGGTTCAGCAGGATCCTGAGAGATGATCTAGCTCCAAATTTGAACAATCCTAGACCGAGAGGTCATGCAGACCCCAGGCAGTGGGTGGGGGTTTTCATAAGTTTCCTACCCTGTGCAGAATCGCCTAGCTTCAAATTATACAGGGGAAACACAACTTCATTCATTGATTTGTTTCCAACTATGTGGAAATAAATAAATTGTTTATGATTCTCTTGAAAAAAGGGCTCCCTTTGTTTTGGGATGAATTGGCTCAACGCTCTATTGAAGCGTTTAAAAGTTCCTTGACGTTTGCCCCTCTGCTCAGTCCTCCTTATCATGGAAATAATTTCCTGTTATACTTGATCACAACATTGTATACCATCAGTATGGTATTGGTTCAAGAGGATGACATGATCTAGGAATATGTTATCTATTACCTTATTTGAGGCTTAGTCAGACCAGAACGCAACTAAAATCACGTTGAGAAACAATATTTGGTAGTCATTCCCGATGTGAAATGGTTCTGACATTATATTATACTTCACAAGACCACCATCATAGACATCATTAATCCTTTTCAATATGTGTTGACAAAATGGGTCATCGATGGGAAGATTAGTCAATGGATAGTCATTCTTCAAGAATTTGATTTGTACTTTGTTTTGGTGAAGTCTAAGAAGTATTTGGTCTTTGTTGAGCTGATTTTAGAACTTTCTATTGAGAGTGGTATTGATTTTCCTGAAGATTCATTGATCAATAAGGATATCTTCCTTATTGCATCTTCTGACCCTTGGTACAAAGATATACTTTTGTATCTTCATACTTTGAAGCTCCTTGCCTCTGCTTCTTGTGATCAGAATCAATGGATATGCCATAAAGTGTGGAATTATTGATCAAGATTTATGCAGGAACACAATGAAACACATAAATACACATAAACAAATATATGCAGTGGAAATAAAACTTCATTTCATTAACAACAAATGACTGAAATATGCCTACAGAGAGAATGGAAATAAAATAGCTAGGGCGCTGGTAGCTTATCTCTGAGAAGAGATGTGGCGGCTATTGGCCTCTGAACTTTGTGTTACAATGAGGGTTGAAGTTCTATATACTATTGAGAAACAATGGAGAACCCTAAACATCCAAAAACCTAACCCTAGGAGATGAAACACCAAAATATGGGCCACGTCAGGGTAAATTGGTACATCATTTTCCCGGGGTCGTAACTTTTGCATACCATATCCATTTGACGCACATGATAAATCGTTAGAAATATCTGTCCAAGCAATACACTTCTATCAACAAATATTGAGTCTAGAATGGACTCATATTCATCGCATCATTTGATGCCAAAAAATGTTGTTTAGGGCCTCAAAATGACTTTGGAAGTTCAGGACCCAAAAAACTGCTAAAAATAGTAAATTGTGCTACAATTAAGGAAACTAGAAGACTGAAAGAAACAATAGTGTGGGTCCAAGTGGAATAGGTGGGTGGCCACCAATAACCACCTAGATTATTCCTCCCCCCTTAGGAAGCAATGGTCCCCATTGCATTGAGTTCCTCCATGAGATGAGGAAACTTTTGCTGAACTTGGTCCCTGGTGAGCCACTTGCCCTGGTGAAGGAGTTGGCCTGCTTTGACAACTCAATATAGATGCATCCTCTGCTGGTGGGTGTTGTTGATCTATTTTTCCAATAGAGGTGGAAAGTAGGGTCGAAGGTGGTCCACATTGAACACTGGGTGTAGGCCAAGGAATGGTGGAATATTGAGCTCAAAGGCATTGTCCCCTAAAACCTTGGTGATGGTGTATGGCCCATATCAGAGAGGGTGAATCTTGCGATAGGTTCGAGCGAGGCACTCCTTTTGCAAATGTATCCACACTTTGTCACCCACCTGGAAGTTGTGTGGCACTCGATGTTGATCATGTCGCTGCTTGTACTTACCATTGGCTCTTTCCAAGATGTCATGAACTTGTTGGCGGATGTGTTGAATGCGCTCAATGAATTTGTTTGCCTTGTCAACCTTAGACTGGACATGGGATGAATCTGCCTAAGTAGTTGCAAATGGCATGGCTACGTCAATCAGACATATTGGTTGGAATCCAAAGCCCACGTGAAAGGGGTTGTGGCTGGTTGAGCTATGGAGAGCTCGGTTTTAGTTGTGTTGTACATAGGGGAGGCTCTCATCCCATGTGTGTGGATGCTTTGAGTTGTACATGTGCAGAATGTGTACGATCATCCAGTTGACAACCTATGTCTGGCCATCAGTTTGCGGATGGAAAGTTGTGGACTTGGTGAGATTGGTGTCCAGCATCGACTAGAGGCTGGACCAAAATGTACTGAGGAACCTACTATCCCGATATGAGATGATAGACTATGGGATCCCAAAGTGTACCCACTCTCATTCAAAGAAGCGTTTAGTAGTGGCTTCTGCTGTGATATTCTTCTTGTAGGCCATCATAATGGACATTTTCGAGAATCTGTCGACGACCACAAAAACACAATCATTACCATGATAAGTAGAAGGAAGGCCCGAAATGTAATCCATGGTGATGGATTCCCAAGTTCAACTAGTGGTAGGCAGCGGAATATATATGCCTTGCTTCTTGATGGTTGGTTTGGAAATGGCACAAGTAGTTCAAGACTTGATGTACTTCCCCACATCCTGTCGAGATTTCGACCAATGGAAATACTTTTGCAGTACTATCACGGTTTTATCAACCCCAAAATGCCCAACAAACCAACTATAGTGCGCCTCCCAAATCATCCTGGAATGCTCACTTGAAGGAACACAAAGGTATCCCAACTGACATAGCATGGAATCTTGGAGGTGAAAATTAGCAACTTTCTTACTGTCCAAGAGCGGATTGTATGTGTGGCCAAATTTTGGATCACTTTTGTAGAGATGTAGCCAATCGGAAGTCTCGTTCCCACAAGAGTTGAGCACCATGGTTAGTGCCATGATAGGTGGTCGGTTTAGGAAGTCTGCAACATTATTGGTACTTTCTTGTAATTAATGTTCAAATGAAACTGTTTCACGTATGTGGATCACTTCTGATGGCGATCATTGTACAACTTCCCTTGTGTCTGTATGAACTATAAGGGTCAATGGTCTATGTGGATGATCGTTTCCTTTCCCAAAATGTAATGCTTCCATTGTCGGCAAGCCTGCACAATGGAATACATCTCTTTGTCATAAGTGGGATACTTGTGGACTGTGTTAGAAAGTGTCTCACTGTGATATGCCACTGGATGCCCCTGTTGAGTAAGGACCACCCCAATATCATAGTCACAGGCATCTGTCTCGATCTCAAATGGTTGTTGCAAGTCTGGTAATGTGAGAACTGGTGCAAAGCAAAGGAGATGCTTCAACTCTTCGAACACCCTCTGTTGAAATTTAGACCAAAATAATTTTTCTTTCGCTCCTCCCTTGGTGACTTGACTCAAGGGCCAAGTGATATGAGAGAATCCCAACATGAACCTATGGTAGAAATTGGCAAGACCCAAAAATCTACGGAGTTCTGTTAGGGTGGTTGGGGCTAGCCAATATCGAATTACTTGGATCATGGATGGATCCACATGCACCCCCACTCATCAATAATGTATCCCATATACTGAACCCAGGTCATGCCAAAAGTGTACTTCTCCAAATTGGCACACAAATTGTGTTGCTGCAGTGTTTGGAGGACTTGTCAAATGTGGTGGAGGTGCTCTTCCCAAGTCTAGATGAAGATTAGAATGTCATCCAAGTAAACAACTACAAATGAGTTGGTGAATGGTCACAATATGTCTTCCATTAGCCTCATGAAGGTTTCAGGGGCATTCGTCAACCCAAAAGGCATGACCAGCCATTAGAAAAGGCCCTCCTTGGATTTAAAGGAAGTCTTCCACACATCTGAGGGTTAGATTGGTACATGGTGATACCCAGACTTTAAGTCAATCTTGCTGAAATATTTTTCCCCCTTGAGTTTGTCCAGAAGGTCATCAATCCACTGGATCAAGTACCTATTCCATACAGTGATCTTGTTCAACACCTAATATTCAATGCAGAGTCTCCAAGTGCCATCCTTCTTCTTCACTATCACGATCGGGCTCCCATAGGGTGATGAAATTGGTCAGATGTGACCTTTCTGCAATTGCTCCTAAATCTGCCTCTTGATTTCGTCATTATCCAAAGCAGAGCACTGATAGATTGGTCCATTGGGTAGCGACACACCTGGGGTCAGATCGATGCGGTGTTTGACCTGGTAGTTTAGAGGCACCCCTGCAGGGGAGGTGGCGATTTCCTCGTATTCATCCACAACCTTATCCATCTATTGCTATCATGTAGATGGGCCCTATCTGGAGGTCATGTCCATAGTCTTATTCTTTCCCTAAGGGTGGATCATCAGGAAAACAAATTTCCTAGTTTTGGCAATGAGCTTACTGCATTGTTTTGCAGTAACCAAAGAGATGGATGTAGGCGGTTCTATTTCTGGTATATTGTACAACTTATTGCCCAAAGTAATAATAACAACATGAGGCCTGGACTCATACATAACATGTCTCTTCCACAAGTATGGTTGGCCTAATAATACATCAGAAACATCAAGAGGAGAAATGTCACATAATACCTCATCCGTGAAGGGCTTTATGTTGTAGGGAAGGTGGCATTGTTGGCTGACGCGGAGGTCTCGTCCTTGGTGTAGCCACCTGATGGTGTATGGTTGTGGGTGTGTTTTGGTTGGAAAGCCAAACCATTTCACGACCTCTACTGAGATGAGGTTATTCTAGTTCCTGTTGTTGACAATGAACTGCAAAGGGGAACCCTTTACCCACATCTAGGAAAGGAAGAGGCACTCTGCCCCCTATGGATATTTTGGTTCCTTCTTATGGATCTTCATGGTGGAAACAGTGGCATTAGGATCCACATCGATAATATTCTTCCCTCTGTCATTCCCCTTGTCAGGTTTTGATTCATATTCAGAGCCTTCATCCGATTCAAAAGCCTTCAACTTGGCTACCAACGACTACTTGGCCCGACACTCACTTGTGTTGTGAGTGGAGCTCTTATGGAACTCACACCACTTCCCCATGTCCTTTTTTGGCTTCATGGTGTTGTTCTTTGCTTTCATATTTGGCAGGTTGTCCTGGGTCACCTCACCTTGGCTTGGTCCTTTGTTTGGCTGCTTGGGGGTACCTTTCCCTTACTTCTGATTTGCATACCCAAAGTCTTACTTCATCTGTTTGAACTTCTTCTCTATATTGGCAGCATACCGGTATGTCGCACAAAGTGAGGAGATGTCAAGAAACTCCATTTACTCCTGAATGTATCTATGTAGACAACTATGGTACTTTAACACGAAATGTTTCTCTGAATATTTGATACCCAATTTTGTGCGTAGGGTATGAAACAAGTTCGTTAGCTCATGCACATCTTGGTCCCTTTGTTGCCGCAGCGTAGTCCATTGTATGTAGTTGTCCTCATAGATCCCCATGGGATATTATTGTTCCTTGATGGAATCTTGAAAACAATTCTAATTGGGTGAGACTGAGAACAAAAAGGGTTCCCCCTCGCTCTGTTGCTCCCAACAGGTTTCCCACCAGTCCTTGACATGGGGGCGACTTTAAGGAGTAAAAAAGTAATCCTTTCTTGGTCGGAAAGTCATGAACCAAGAAATATCCTTCTAATAGATTTAACCATCTATGTACGACATCTGCATCTATTTGTCCCTCAAAAATGGGAATGTAAAAGTTCACCTATACCTTAAAAGGAGTGGTGCCTCCAGATTGGCTGCTGGATGTAGATGCACTGCCAATGGGCAACCGTTGAAAGATTTGGGCAAAGTTGTCCATCATTGTGTTCCTTTGTTTCTTGAGGGCCTCCTTGAGCAATAATCGGATAGTATCTTCTGCTCCCTCATCTTTATTTTCCTCCCCCATGGGTGACCGTCAGGGTTTACGACGTTGATCTTGCAATAGTTCAACCAGATCGAGCCCTAACTCCTTATACCACGACCTTGTTGGGGACATGCAAAGAAGGATCGAGAAAGAGAAGAATCCTCTGATGCCACTGATCCAGATTTATGTAGGAACACAATGAAATACAAAAATACACATAAATGTAGAGATGCAGCGGAAATAAAACTTTATTTCATTAACAACAAACGACTGAAATATGCTTACAAATATAATGGAAATAAAATATCTAGGGCGCTAGTAGCTTATCTCTGAGAAGACATGTGGTAGCTATTGGCCTCTGAACTCTGTGTTACAATGAGGCTCGAAGTCCTATATACTATTGAGAAATAATTGAGAACCCTAAACATCCAAAAACCTAACCCAAGGAGATGAAATGACAGAATATGGGCCTCGTCGGGGTAAATTGGTACATCAATTTTCCAGGGTCGTAACTTTTTCATACTATCTCCATTTGATGCACATGATACATCATTAGAAATATATATTCGAGGACTACACTACTAAAAAGAAATATCAACTTTGAAATGAACTCATATTCACCGAAGCATTTGATGCCAAAAAATGTCATTTAGGGCCTCAAAACGGCTCTGGAAGTTCAGGACCTGAAAAATTGCTAAAAATAGTAAATTGTGCTACAATTAAGGAAACTGAAAAACTAAAAGAAACAATGGTGTGGGTTTAAGTGGAATAGGTTGGTTTCCACCAATATCCACCTAGATCAATTATATGATCATATATGATACCTTGTATTTTTGAGGAGTTGATGGTCTTCTCCGTCGTTGTCTGATTCATTAAGAGGCATAGCCCGTGTTAAATGACTTCCACACTGGGGCATGTGTAAGTCACTTTTTTGGGTTGGAAACATCCAAGAAAATCCTTCGTGAAAGATATTTTTGGACATCTTTAATCAAAGAATGTATAGAGGCTATCAAGAAGTGGGACCCTTGTCAGATCTTCTCTTGGAAGATGTGGGAACAACCTACTCCTATGTTTCCTGTTATTGTTGTTGATCCCTTCACTAAGTGGGGAATTGATTTCACTACATGCCACCCAAATTCATCTAGGGGTCATCGTTATATCATCGAGGTAGTAGAATACTTCACTAAGTGGGTCGAAGCAATGACAACATTTAGTAATGAAGGGGAAAAGACAACGCTTTTCATTTTCAATCAGATTGTAGCTAGGTTCAATATACCAAAGGATATTTTCACAGACGATGGAAGTCACTTTGAGAATAAGATGATGAATGAGTTACCATCAAATCTTAGGTTTAATAAAGAACATTTTTCACCCTACTATCCATAGGTTAATGGTCAGGTGGAGGTCATCAATAAGTCTCTTAAGACCACTCTCCAATTGACAATCAATTCAACCAAGTCGAATTGGAATTTGATGTTGTTCTCAACACTTTGGGAATATTGAACTTCTGTCAGGATTGCTACATGTTTCTCTCCTTTCCAACTCATTTACAGGTTGGAGGCAGTCTTTCCCATAGTGCTCCAGATTCCTTCTCTTAAATTGGTCGTGGAATTACTGCCCGACACAACTACACTTGAAGAGTCTCTCCACTATCTCGATCAACTCGATGAAGAATATCGAGATTAATCCTTTGCTAAAGAGCCTCTTAAACAATTTTTCAAGTGTGAATATGATCATTCGGTCCACCCTAGATTTTCCTCCGAAGGCGATCTTATCTTGGTATATGCTCAAGATAAATATCCCTTGGGGAAGGAAAATTTAAACCCATGTGGTTTGGACCATTTATTATTAAGAAAGTTTTGGAAAAGGTGCTTATCAATTGGTTGAATTCAAATCTAATTCTTTGCTTGAGCCCATAAATGGGCTCTACCTTAAGAAGTATTATGCTTAGGTTGGTCACTTAAGTGTGACTTATTGTAAATAGTGTATATTCTTATTTATACATTTAAGCATCTTTTTGTTTTATGGATGTGTAGTTTATTGTGTTTTTGCATTGTGGAAAATATCAAGTGAATCTAAGATTTATGTTGGGTTTGCATACAGTTCTAGATGACACACTCAATGGATTTCTTCTGCAGATTAAGTGATCTTCACACCCATTGGTCAGTTGGTATCTTCTGGAGGTGTTTGTCTAGAAGAAGAAACCAATAACATTGCTGAGTATAGTGTTGTAATATAATTACTACGTGATGCATTATCACATGGTATTTCTCACTGCCAGGCTCATATAGATGCTCAATTGGTAGTGTCACAGTTAAATGGAGTGTACTGCATCCACAATCCCACCCTTCACCGATGATTCCTTAGGGTACGTCTCTTAGAATGCTATTTTGATTATATTACATATATTCATGTTCCTAGGAGATCTAATCAATTAACCGATGCATTGGCTAATCATGTATTATATTGGCATCTTTCACACACACAAATATATTTGTACAAAATATATTTACTCCTTAAGGAAAAAATGTGTATATATATAATATGTCCAAAATAATGCCACAGTACAAAATACAAGCCATAGGACTCCAAAGTGTCAATAATACATCATCGGTATTATTACCTCAATACATATGGGACATACAAAAAATGGGTGTTGTCACCATGCATAATTTACATCACTACTCTAACCATTAGGGCTATTGGCCCTAGTATAATTTTCTATGACATTGGCTATATTTCGAAACAATTATAACCATGCCCTCGGTACTTCCACTATGTGACTCTACATGGATGGCGACAGATCCTAGATCTCTTCCATGGGAACACTACGGGTGAGGGATGTCATGTTCCTCTCTACCCACTTCAGGACCCTCTTAGCCTTTGTTGATGGCCCTACCTTTGCTATGGCTCCTCTCGGATGGATATTCTCTCACGGATGATGTCATGTCCGAGAGAAGTCCACTGGCCACACTAGTCCCACATCTATAAAACATATTTTCTTTTCTTTTAAAAAATTCAAAAATTCAAAATTCAAAAGTCAAAAAATATGAGCAAGTACCTATGTCACCACATGATACACCAGGGGGTATAGGCACATCTTGGTCCCTCAAGAAACTAATACCCACATATGGGTAGTCCTCGGTGGTGGGAATCTAGCGTTTCCACCACTCAAAGAACTTGTCATCATAGGCCTCGCGTAGTCCTCCTCCTTCCTGGCATGGAATCAAAGTAGCCCATCTACATAATGCTGGAAAGGAGGCTATGATCCCTGCACACCCACCCTCGGGATCATACCTGACACTCTTTCAAATAAGAATGTGCACAACATTGTCCTGAATCCAAATTTCCTCCTCTGTCTCAACTTGCACTTTGTCAGCGAAATTTTCATGTAATTGAGCATAGTGGTGCTCCAATCGAATATAACCAGATGTAAACATTGCACTATGTAATGCATATAGGCTCGTGAAGCATGGTGTAGATAAATAGACCTCGTCATTCACCCAATCATGTATAATACCACCCTCAAACTTATATTTTCAATCTTTTGTATCGGCACTTGAGACCCCACCTTCTCTATGCCAGTCTCGCAATATGTATCAATGTAGTAGGCTATGTGATATGGCTTGGGAGGGAATGTATCCAAGTTTACCGATTCACCACTCCTAGACAGACTGGTCAAGAATAAAAGGTCTTCAATGCTGGGTGTTAGTTATTGGCCCTCTATCATAAAACCCTCTACTTCTGGATTCTGGTACTCTACCAGATGGTTTAGAAGTCGTGGTTGAGCTCTCATAAGGGGACATTGGAAGAATTTTCATAACCTGCATTTTTTCAATGTTGCCACTGCCACCGAGTTGTCCTTGACCATTAGATAAAACTCTTCATGTTCTCTTTCCCTCCAACGTACATACATCCTGAGTCATGCTAACATTTTGGGAGTTAATGCTTCTCTTTTTCCAACTTTTTAAGCATGTACCTGCCATGTTTGTGTATCAGTCACATATGTATGTTTGGTGATAGTAACTCAGCCTATGTACATATGCATGATGACTATGAAAAGAACGTGTACACACATATGCAGTTGAACTCTCTTTTGAGTTCAAAGAATACCGTTCCAGGTGGGCACACCAGAATAGTTCAAAAACTCAAAAGGGAAAGTTGTCTCGAGAAGGCACATCATAGTTTCTGAATACTCTATGGAAGGAGGATTTGCAATGATTACATTGAGACAGTGCAAGGAGTTTGCGAGAAATATATTTTGAGTTCTATGAAAAGGTTTCCAAGAGGGCACATGAGAAGGTAAGTGCAAAGTTTTCACAAAGAAAGCACAAGGAGGGCACAGGAATATTTTCGAGAATTATTTAAGTCTGGAGTATTTAGTATTTTAGGGGTGTCAAAGCTTAGGAGGAAGAGCGCAGAGCGCCAGGAGGGCACAACAAATATTTTGAAGAAAAAAGGGATTAAATCCTTTGAATTCCAAGTTGTTTCTATCTCTAAGGAGAAGTAGTGAAAGTGTGCATAGAGGACCCATGCAAGGAGTGCATTGGGCCAACACTTTGAAAGTGTTGAAAACATTCCAAGGAAGACATAGTGGAAAGTGTGCAAAGGAGGGGAACCTTTCGAGTTACAACTTTCAAAGAAGCATAAGTGTGTGCCAGGGCTTAAGTCCCTTGAAGTTGGTAAATCTCAGGAGGAGTAGAATTTTTTTTTCAAAGCGCAAGCCAAGGATGAGCATACAACCTTGCAGGAGAAGTTTCAAAGGCTAACCATTTGAAAAGTTTGGTAAAATCCTTCCTTTGAAGGAAAGCATAGAAATAGCGGAGGAGGAGCTACAATTGTCATTCTATCAACTATCATAGATAGATATGGATCATTGGATCTAAGTCTAGACTAAATGAGGATAACATAGGAGGAGGATAGATCCCAACAGTTATATCTGGGCGTGTGGATCACAAGGCATGGGATTGAGGTAAGTAGTGTTGGTTTTAACTCCTTGAAGTCCTTAGAAATTCGTGAATTTATGCCATTTTCAAATTTTTGTTAAGAGGTGAGACTCCCAAAGTCCTAAAGTAATAAGTGAATCGAGACTGTCCATTAGCAAGGACACATTTCACAAGGTTGCAAACAATTTGAAAGTCTGGTAGTCCAGGAGGAAGAGAGAGAGAATTTCTCGAAGTCTAGGTTCCTGAAGTCTCGGGGACTTGAAGTGAATCTAAACTATCCATTTACAAAGGATGTGTGTCAATGAATCGTTGAGACTGTAATACTAACCATCCAGGAGACCAGGGGCATGGAGTGAAAAAGGTCCCAAATCTCAGAAGAGAGGAGAAAATCTTGGTTGTTGTCATGAGTGACACGTGGCAGTAGATCTGTCAATTCAGAGGGTTGGTATTCCGAAAGGATTTGAGGCATAAGTTGTTGTGAGATCCAAAAAACCCAAGAGCCATAGTTAATATCAATCATTTATCTAAAGGGGACCACATGGCACTAGATCCCGTGGTCTGGAGCCTTAGCACTTTGAAGGAATTGGTTTGATTTGCGTTGAGAATTCCCAAAGGAAGACGAGTCAGAGTAGATCTCGACCATTGATTTCAGTGGATGCATGGTAGGAGATCTGAGATTCCATAGGTCAGGTTCTTTGGAAGAATCATGGTGTATGGTTGGAAGGTTCCCAAAGACTTGAAGTTCGCAGTTGATCTTGTTTGTCTATTTGAGAGGGCATGTGGAGGATGATCACATCACTTTGGAGTTCGACGCTCTGTAGGATTAGTGGTGTTGGGCATCAAGAGTTTCCTAAGGCTATAGTTTCATAGTAGATCTCGACCGCCCATTTGATAGAAATACATGGTGTTGGATCATATAGTTCGGAGAGTTAGTGCTTCATAGGATTGTGTTTGCTAGCACTTGGGTACTCCTGAAGGCTAGAGTCTCGAAGTAAATCCCAACATTTGAATGATAAAGAGGTGTGGTCCGTTTCTCTATCACCCTTTATGAGTTTGTCGATTCAACACTTTGGGGGAGTTGAAGGTGTAGTGAAGTGGAAAGATGTGAAGTCCCAGAGCTCGGAGAAAGCATCGATTGTTGATCTCAGTGTGGGTTGTGAGATGTTGATCCATGTAGTTGTTCAGGACTTCCCTCATTCGTGAGTTTGGAGGGATTGGAAATTTGGAGTGTTGAAACTCCCAGAGCCCGAAGTGCCTAGATCTTCTAAATTAGCACCTTTTGGGTTAAATCTGAGTTACAACCCACAATCATATGGGATTTTGGCCTAAACAAAGGGGCTAGGGCCCAAAATTTATTTTAAATTTAAAAATGGGCTTATGAAAAGTGCCCACAGGTCTAGCATTGGAACTGCAAAAGAAAATAAAGGACCTGTGAACATTAACAGTGGGTTCAGCAGGATCCCGAGAGTTGATCTAGCTCTAAATTTGAACAATCCAAGACCGAGAGTTTGCGCGGACCCCAGGGAGTGGGTTTTTGTTTTCATCAGTTTCCTACCCCACTCAGAATTGCCTAGCTTCAAATTATACAAAGGAAACATAACTTCCTTCGTTGATTTGTTTCCAACTATGTGAAAATAAATAAATTGTTTATGATTCTCTTGAAAAAAGGGATCCCTTTGTTTTGGGATGAATTGGCTCAACACTCTTTTGAAGCATTTAAAAGTTCCCTGACATCTGCCCCTGTGCTCAGTCCTCCTTATCATGGAAATAATTTCCTGTTATACTTGGCTACAACATAGTATACCATCAGTATGGTATTGGTTCAGGAGGATGACGTGCTCCAGGAATATGTTATCTATTACCTTAGTTGAGGCTTAGTTGGACTAGAAATCAACTAGAATCACGTTGAGAAACAAGCTTTGGAAGTCATTCCCGATGTGCAAAGGTTCCGACATTATATTCTACTTCACAAGACCACCATTGTAGCCATCGTTAATCCTTTTCAATATGTGTTGACAAAGTGGGTCATCGATGGGAAGATTAGTCGATGGATAATCATTCTTCAAGAATTTGATTTGTACCTTGTTTCGGTGAAGTCTAAGAAGTATTTGGTCTTTGTTGATCTAATTTCAGAACTTTCTATTGAGAGTGGTAATGATTTTCCTGAAGAGTCATTGATCAATGAGGATATCTTCCTTATTGCATCTTCTGACCCTTGTTACAAAGATATACTTTTGTATCTTCATACTTTGAAGTTCCTTGCCTCTGCTTCTTGTGATGAGAATCAATGGATATGCCATAAAGTGTGGAATTATTGATCCAGATGTATGCAGGAAGACAATGAAATGCATAAATACACATACACACAAAGATGCAGTGAAAATAAAACTTCATTTCATTAACAACAAATGACTGAAATATGCTTACAGATAGAATGGATATAAAATAGCTAGGGCGTTGGTAGCTTATCTCTAAGAAGAGATGTGGTGGCTATTGGCCTCTGAAAGATATGTTACAATGAGGCTTGAAGTCCTATATATTATTTAGAAACAATGGATAACCCTAAACATCCAAAAACCTAACCCTAGGAGATGAAACACCAAAATATGGGCCCCGTCGGGGTATATTGGTACATCATTTTCCCGGGTTCGTAGCTTTTGCATACCATATCCATTTGAAACACATGATATATTGTTAGAAATATCTATCTGAGGAATACACTTCTATCAACAAATATTGATTCCAAAACAGACTCATATTCATTGCATCATTTGATGCCAAAAAACGTCATTTAGGGCCTCAAAACAACACCGGAAGTTCGGGACCCGAAAAACTGCTAAAAATAGTAAATTGTACTACAATTAAGGAAACTAAAAAACTAAAAGAAACAATGGTGTGTGTCCAAGTGGAATAGGTGGGTGGACACCAATAACCACCTAGATTATTCCTCCCCCCTTAGGAAGAAATGGTCCCCATTGCATTGAGTTCCTCCATGAGATGAGGAAACTTTTGTTGAACTTGGTCCTTGGTGAGCCACTTTCCCTGGTGAAGGAGTTGGCCTGCTTTGAAAACTCAATATAGATGGATCCTCTGCTGGCAGGTGTTGCTGATCTATTTTTCCATAATCCGATCAGTTATGGCTTGTTCCATGCAATATGGGTTTAACTCTATTGGTGTGAGTTGTTCTTCCATGTTGGATGTGTCCAATAGAGGTGGAAAGTAGGGTCGAAGGTGGTCCACATTGAACACTGGGTGTAAGCCAAGGAATGGTGGAATACTGAGATCAAAGGCATTGTCCCCTAAAACCTTGGTGATGGTGTATGGCCCATATCAGAGAGGGTGAATCTTGTGATAGGGTCGAGCCAGGCACTCCTTTTGCAAATGTATCCACACTTTGTCGCCCACCTGGAAGTTGTGTGGCACTCGATGTTGATCATGTCACTGCGTGTACTTACCATTGGCTCTATCCAAGATGTCATGAACCTATTGGCGGATGTGTTGAATGCGCTCAATGAATTTGTTTTCCTTGTCAGCCTCAAACTGGGCATGGGTTGAATCTTCCTAAGTAGATGCAAATGGCATGGCTACATCGATCGAACATAGTGGTTGGAATCCTAAGCCCACGTGAAAGGGGTTGTGGTTCGTTGAGCTATGGAGAGCCAGGTTGTAGTTGTGTTGTACATAGGGGAGGATCTCATCCCATGTGCATGGATGCTTTGAGTTGTACATGCACATAATGTGTACGATCATCCGGTTGACAACCTATGTCTAGCCATCAATTTGTGGATGGAAAGCTGTGGACTTGGTGAGATTGGTGTCCAGCATCTACTAGAGGCTAGACCAAAATGTACTAAGGAACCTATTATCCCGATCTGAGATGATAGACTATGGGATCCCAAAGTGTACCCACACTCATTCAAGGAAGAGTTTAGTAGTGGATTCTGTTGTGATATTCTTCTTGCAGGCCATCATAATGGGCATCTTCGAGAATCTATCGACGACCGCAAAAACATAGTCATTGCCATGTTGAGTAGAAGGAAGGCCCAACATGTAATCCATGGAGATGGATTCCCAAGGTTGACTAGGGGTAGACAACAAAATATAGAGGCCTTGCTTCTTGATGGTCGATTTGGAAATGGCACAAGTAGTGCAGGAATTGACGTACTTCCCCACATCCTATCGAGAGTTCGACCAATAGAAATAATTTTGCAGTACTGCCATGGTTTTATCGACCCCAAAATTCTGAGAAAACAGACTATAGTGTGTCTCCCAAATCATCCTGGAATGCTCGCTTGAAGGAACAAAAAGGTGTCCCAACTGACATAGAAGGGAATCCTGGAGGTGAAAATTAGGAAAATTCTTACCCTCCAAGAGAATATTGAATGTGTGGCCAAATTTTGGATCACTTTTGTAGAGATTTAGCCAATCAGAAGTCTCGTGCCCACAAGAGTTGAGCACCGTGGTTAGTGCCATGATAGCTGGTCGGTTGAGGTAGTCTGTAACATTATTGGTACTTCCTTTCATGTACTTAATATTCAAATGAAACTGTTTCATGTATGTGGAACACTTCTGATGGCGATCATTATGCAACTTCCCTTGTGTCTGTATGAACTGTAAGGGTCGATGGTCTGTGTGGATGATCGTTTCCTTTCCCAAAATGTAATGCTTCCATTGTCGACAAGCTTTCACAATGGAATACATCTCTTTGTCATAAGTGGGATACTTGTGTACTGTGTCGAAAAGTGTCTCATTGTGATATGCCACTGGATGACCCTATTTAGTAAGGACTACCCCAATAGCATAGTCACATGCATCTGTCTCGATCTCAAATGGTTGTTGCAAGTCTGGTAATGTGAGAACTGGTGCAGAGAAAAGGAGATGCTTCAACTCTTCGAATGCCCTCTATTGAAATTTAGACCAAAATATTTTTTCTTTCTCTCCTCCCTTGGTGACATGACTCAAGGGCCAAGTGATATGAGAGAATCCCATCATGAACCTGTGGTAGAAATTGGCAAGACCCAAAAAGCTGCGGATCTCTATTAGGGTAGTTGGGGCTGGCCAATATCAAATTACTTGGATCTTGGATGGATCCACATGCACCCCCCACTCATCAATAATGTATCCCAGATACTTAACCTAGGTCATGCCAAAAGTGCACTTCTCCAAATTGGCACACAACTTGTGTTGCCGCAGTGTTTGGAGGACCTGTCAAACGTGGTGGAGGTGCTCTTCCCAAGTCTGAGTGAAGTTCAAAATGTCATACAAGTACACCACTAGAAATGAGTTGGTGAATGGTTGAAATATGTCGTCCATTAGCCTCATGAAGGTTGCAGGGGCATTCGTCAACCCAAAAGGCATGACTAGCCATTCGAAAAGGCCCTCCTTGGATTTAAAGGCAGTATTCCACTTCAAGTCGATCTTGCTGAAATATTTTTCCCCCTTGAGTTGGTCCAGAAGGTCATCAATCTACTGGATCGAGTACCTATTTCGTACAGTGATCTTGTTCAATGCCCGATAGTCAATGTAGAGTCTCCAAGTGCCATCCTTCTTCTTCACTATCATGATTGGGATCCCACGGGGCAATGAAATTGGTCGGATGTGACCTTTCTACAATTGCTCCTGAATCTGCCTCTTGATTTTGTCATTATCCAGAACAGAGCACTGATAGATTGGTCCATTGGGCAGCGACACACCTGGGGTCAGATCGATGGGGTGCTTGACCTGGCAGTTTAGAGGCACCCCTTTGGGGGAGGTGATGATGTACTCATACTCATCCATGACCTTATCCATGTGTTACTGTCATGTAGAGGGGCCCTGTTTGGAGGTCGTGGCCACAATATTCTTCTTTCCCTAAGGACGGATCATCAGGAAAACAAATTTCCTGGTTTTGGCAATGAGCTTACTGCATTGTTTTGCAGTAACCGAAGAGATGGATGTAGGCGGTTCTATTTCTGGTATATTGTACAACTTGTTGCCCAAAGTAATAATAACAACACAAGGCCTGGACTCATACACAACATGTCTCTTCCACAAGCATGGTTGTCCTAATAATATATCAGAAGCATCAAGAGGATAAATGTAACATAATACCTCATCCGTGAAGGGCTTGATGCTGTAGGGAATGTGGCATTGTTGGCTGATGCGGAGGTCTCGTCCTTGGTGTAGCCACCCGATGGTGTATGGTTGTGGGTGTGCAGTGGTTGGTAAGCCCAGCCATTTCATGACCTCTATTGAGATGAGGTTCTTCTGGCTCCTGCTGTTGACAATGAACTGCAACGAGGAACCCTTTTCCCACATCTAGGAAAGGAAGAGGGGATCCACCTCTTCTGGATCTTTTGGTTCCTTCTTCTGGATCTTCATGGTGGAAACAGTGGCATTAGGATCTGCATCAATAATTTTCTTCCCCCTGTCATTCCCCTTGTTGGGTTGAGATTCATATTCAGAGCCTTCATCCGATTCAAAAGCCTTCAACTCAACTACCAATGACTGCTTGGCTCGACACTCACTTGTGTTGTGAGTGGAGATCTTATGGAACTCACACCACTTCCCCATGTCCCTTTTTTGGCTTTGTGGTGTTGTTCTTTGCTTACGTCTTTGGTAGGTTGTCCTGGGTTGCCTCACCTTGGCTTGGTACTTTGTTTGGCGTCTTGGGGGCACCTTTCCCTTGCTTCGGATTCGCATACCCAAAGTCTTTCTTCTTTTGTTTGAACTTCTTCTGAATCTTGGTAGCATACCAGTATGTTGCACCAAGTGAGGAGATGTCGAGGAACCCCATTTCCTCCTAAATGTATCTATGTAGACAACTGTGGTACTTTAACACCAAATGTTTCTTTGAATCTTTGATACCCAACTTTGTGTGTAGGGTATGAAACAAGTTCATCATCTCATGCACATCTTGGTCCCTTTGTTGACGTATCGTAGTCCATTGTATGTATTTGTCCTCATAGCTCCCCATGGGATAATATTTTTCCTTGATGACATCTCAGAAAGAATTCTGAGTGGGTGCAACAGAGAACAAAGAGGGTTCCCCCTCGCTTTGTTGCTCCCAGCAGGTTTCCCAGTAGGTTTCCTGCCAGTTCTTGACATGGAGGGTAGCTTTAAGGAGTAAAAATGTAATCCTTTCTTGGTCGGAAAGTCATGAACCAAGAAATATCCTTCTAATAAATTTAACCATCTATCTATGACAACTGCATCTATTTGTCCCTCAAATATGAAAATGTAAAAGTTTACTTGTACCTTAAAAGGGGTGGTTCCTCCAGAGTGGTTGTTGGATGTAGATGCATTGCCAGTGGACAACTGTTGAAGGATTTGGGAAAAGTTGTCCATCATCAGGTTCCTTTGTTTCTTGAGGGCCTCCTTGAAAAATAATTTGATAGTATATCCTACTCCCTCATCTTTATTTTCTTCCCCCATGGGTGGCCGTCGGGGTTTACGAGGTTGATCTTGCAATGGTTCAACCAGATCGAGCCCTAACTCCTTATACCCCAACCTCGTTGGGGACATGCAAAGAAGGATCAATAAAGAGAAGACTCCTCTAATACCACTAATCCGGATTTATGAAGGAACACAATGAAAAACAAAAATACACAAAAATGTAGAGATGGAGCAGAAATAAAACTTTATTTCATTAACAACAAATGACTGAAATATGCTTACAAACAGAATGGAAATAAATTTTCTAGGGCGCTAGTAGCTTATCTCTGAGAAGATATGTGGCGACTATTAGCCTCTGAACTCTTTGTTACAATGAGGCTCGAAGTCCTATATATTATTGAGAAATAATGGAAAACCCTAAACATCCAAAAACCTAACCCTAGGAGATGAAACGCCAGAATATGGGCCCCGTCGGGGTAAATTGGTACATCAGTTTCCTAGGGTTGTAACTTTTGCATACTATCTCCATTTGATGCACATGATACATCGTTCAAAATATCTATTTGAGGACTACACTACTGACAACAAATATCAACTCTAAAACAGACTCATATTCGCCGAAGCATTTGATGCCAAAAAATGTCGTTTATGGCCTCAAAACGACTCTGGATGTCCAGGACCCGAAAAATTGCTAAAAATAGTAAATTGTGCTACAATTAAGGAAACTGAAAAAATGAAAGAAAAAATGGTGTGGGTTTAAGTGGAATAGGCCGATGGCCACCAATATCAACCTAGATCAATTATATGATCATATATGATACCTTGTATTTTTTAGGAGTTGATGGCGTTCTCCGTCGTTGTTTGATTCATTAAGAGGCATAGCTTGTGTTAAATGACTTCCACACTGGAGCATGTGTAAGTCACTTTTTTGGGTTGGAAACATCAAAGAAAATCCTTCGTGCAATATAGTTTTGGAAATATTTAATCAAATAATGTATAGAGGCTATCAATAAGTGGGACCCTTGTCAGATCTTCTCTCGGAAGATGTGGGAACACCCTACTCCTATGTTTCCTGTTATTGTTGTTGATCCCTTCACTAAGTGGGGAATTGATTTCACTACATGCCACCTAGATTCAGCTAGGGGTCATCGTTATATCATTGAGGTAGTAGAATACTTCACTAAGTGGGTTGAAGCAATGGAAGCATTTAGTAATGAATTGGAAAAGACAACGCTTTTCATTTTCAATCAGATTGTAGCTAGGTTCAGTATACCAAAGGATACTTTCATAGACCATGGAAGTAACTTTCAAAATAAGATGATGACTGAGCTACCATCAAATCTTAGGTTTAATAAATAACATTTGTCACCCTACTATCCATAGGTGAATGGTCAGGTGGAGGTCGCCAATAAGTCTCTTAAGACTACTCTCCAATGGACAATCAATTCAACCAAGTCGAATTGGCATTTGATGTTGTTCTAAAAACTTTGGGAATATTGAACTTCTATCAAGATGGATACATGTTTCTCTCCTTTCTAACTCATTTATGGGCTGGAGGTAGTCTTTCCCATAGTTCTCTACATTCCTTCTCTTAAGTTGGAAGTGGAATTACTGTCCGACACAACTACACTTGAAGAGTCTCTCCTCTATCTCGATCAACTCGATGAAGAATGTCGAGATTAATCCTTTGCTAATGATCCTCTTAAAAAATGTTTCAAGTGTGAATATGATCATTCAGTCCACCCTAGAGTTCTCTCCAAAGGCTATCTTGTCTTGGTATATGCTCAAGATAAAGATCCCTTGGGGAAGGAAAATTTAAACCGATGTGGTTTGGACCATTTATCATTAAGAAAGTTTTGGAAAAAGGTGCTTATCAATTGGTTGACTTCAAATCTAATTCTTTTCTTGATCCCATAAATGACCTCTACCTTAAGAAGTATTACACTTAGGTTGGTCACCTAAGTGTGACTTCTTGTAAATAGTGTATATTCTTATTTATACATTTAAGCATCTTTTTGTTTTATGGATGTGTAGTTTATTGTGTTTTTTCATTGTGGAAAATGTCAAGTGAATCTAAGAGTTATGTTGGGTTCACATATAGTTCTAGCTGACACACTCGGTTGCTTACTTCTGCAGATTAGGTGATCTTCACGCCCATTGGTCAGTTGGTATATTTTGGAGGTGTTTGTCTAGGAGAAGAAACCAATAACATTGTCGAGTATAGTGTTGTAATATAATTACTACATGATGCATCATCACATGGTATTTCTCTCCGCCAGGTTCATATAGATGCTCAACTGGTAGTGTCACAGTTAAATAGAGTGTACCGCATCCACAATTCCACCCTTCACCGATGATTCCTTAGGGTACATCTCTTAGAACGTTATTTTGATTATATTACATATATTCATGTTCCTAGGAGATCTAATCAATTAACCGATGCATTGGCTAATCATGTATTATATTGGCATCTTTCACACACACAAATATATTTGTACAAAATATATTTACTCCATAAGGAAAAAATGTGTATATATATAATATGTCCAAAATAATGTCACAGTACAAAATACGAGCCATAGGACTCCAAAGTGTCAATAATACATCATCGGTATTATTACCTCAATACATATGGGAGATACAAAAAATGGGTTCCCTCAGCATGCATAATTTCCATCATTACTCTAACCATTAGGGCTATTGGCCCTGGTATAATATACTACGACGTTGGATAGATTTCGAAACAACTAGAACCATGCCCTCAATACTCCCACTATGTGACTCTACATGGATGGCGACAGATCCTAGATCTCTGCCATGGGAACACTATGGGTGAGGGATGTCATGTTCCTCTCTACCCACCTCAAGACCCTCTTAGCCTCTGTTGATGGCCCTACCTTTTCTATGGATCCTCTCACCTGGATACTCTCTCATGGATGATGTCATGTTTGAGAGAAGTCCACTGGCCGCACTGGTCCCACATATTTAAAACATGTTTTCTTTTCTTTTATAAAATTCAAAAATTCAAAATTCAAAATTCAAAAAATATGAGTAAGTAGCTATCTCACCACATGCTACACCAGGGGGTATATGCATGTCTTGGTCCCTCAAGAAACTAATACCCACATATGGGTAGTCCTCGGTGGTGGGAATCTGGCTTTTCCACCACTCAAAGAACTTGTCGTCATAGGCCTCACGTACTCCTCCTCCTACCCAACGTGGAATCAAGGTAGCCCATCTACATAATGATGGAAAGGAGGCTATGTTCCCTGCACACCCTCCCTTGGGATCATACCTGACACTCTTTCAAATAAGAATGTGCACAAGATTGTCCTGAATCCACAGTTCCTCCTCTTTCTCAACTTGCACTCTGTCAGCAGAATTTTCATGTAATTGAGCATAGTGGTGCTCCAATTGAATATAAACAGATGTAAACATTGCACTATGCAATGCATCTAGGATCATGAATCATGGTGTAGATAAATAGACCCCGTCATTCACCCAATCATGTATAATACCACCCTTAAACTTATATTTTCAATCTTTTGTATCGACACTTGAGACCCCGCCTTCTCTATTCTAGCCTCGCAATACGTATCAATGTAGTAGGCTATGTGATATGGCTTGGGAGGGAATGTATCCAATTTTACCGATTCACCACTCCTAGACAGACTAGTCAAGAAGAAAAGGTATTCATTGGTGGGTGTTAGTGATTGGCCCTCTATCATAAAACCCTCTACATATGGATTCTAGTACTCTACCAGATGGTTTAGAAGTCATGGTTGAGCTCTCATAAGGGGACATTGGAAGAATTTTCATAAACCGCATTGTTTCAATGTTTCCATTGCCATCGAGTTGTCCTTCACCATTAGATAAAACTCTTCATGTTCTCTTTCCCTCCAATGTACATACATCCTGAGTCATGCTAACATTTTGGGAGTTAGTGCTTCTCTTTTTCCAACTTTTTAAGCATGTACCTGCCATGTTTTTGTATCAGTCACATATGTATGTTTGCTGAGAGTAACTCGGCCTATGTACATATGCATGATGACTATGAAAAGCATGTGTACACACACAATAGAGCTAAATTTTGGAGTGTGCAACCACCAAATCCATATAAAAATTAAAATGAATGGATGGAATTGGAATTAAAAGGAAAAATTACTTACTTGGACCAAGAATGAGTTGGTTTCGTCCACCGATGCTCTCCAAATGTCGATTTGAAGGAAGAGGCTTTTGGTTGTTTTTGGCAATTTTCAAAGTGTAATGGTAAAAATTTCCCCTTTTACCTCTATTTATATATTTTGACCCTGTTTTGACCTAGTTTGACTCTTTTTTCTTCTCTTTTTGTCGCTCGATGGATCTTATGATTCTTCCTGGTAATATTTTAGTCCTTTAAACTTCTTATTGCTTTGGATTTGGTATTGTTTGACAAATGGGTACTACTTTTACAATCTGGTGATGAAGTCAAGAATTTTCCATTTTCATTTAGGACAGGTTCTCACCACCTTTAATTTTGCATTCTATTGACGATTTCTACTTTTCCATAGAATCGACCCCACTATAGTGTGACAAGGAACCTTCTATGTTGCTTTAGAAGTCTCATAATTAGGTGGTAGAGCCTTTTCCTCCATAGATACCCTAGGTAGATCCTTGTTTTTCATTTTGGCATTCATGCTATGAGTTTCATATAGGCTTGGCAGTCCTTTTAGTCATGCCATGAATTTATGTTGAACCCTCATTCTTCTTCATCATTGTTTTCTGGCCTATACCCAAGGGACTCCCTAAGAGCATGGTTTGTTGTATTTCAATCTCACCTACACTTTGAAAGTGACATCTAACATTAATTATTTATCCTTTTCATCCTCATTCAGATTACTTAAGAATAGGAGCCCCCATGGAGTCTTCTTTAAGCTCTTTTCAAACTCTCTAAAATTGAAAATATTGTCGAGCGCTCTTGTTTCCCTTCATGCTTGTAAAAGTGAAATTTGAAGGCACATATGCCTGAAAATAGTTTGCCCCTTTTTCAGATTGGATGGATATTTTTACAAAAAGGTACACCCTAGGAGCTACGATTCACTAGGAGAGTATTATCAGGTGTAATTTTTACCATTTTTCATGCCTGAGGGATTAAATTTATGAAAAAGGGTCATTCTCCTTGGTTTTGGTTTATCTCCTTTTCGTGCCTTGGAGATTATTTACGAAAAAGGAAACCCCTTGGAGCCTTCTTTAAACCTTTTTCAAATTCCTTCAACAAGAAAATATCGTCGAGTTACCTTGTTCCTTTCACACTCATTAATTGTTCCAGAAGGAATATCTATTTGGAATAAGTTTAACCCTTTTTCTGACAAATAGATTACCCAGGAAAAAGGTAAGCCTCGAGAGACATGTCTCACCCAAAGAGTTCTCTTAAGTTATGTTTTATACTTTTTTGGGCTCAGGGGATTAAATTACAAAAAAGGAAGTAAGTACATAGTTAATATCTTTTCAGACTCCTTAAAATTGAAAATATAGTCGAGTGATCTTGTCTCTCTCACACTCGTTAAAATGGTTTTGAAGAGACATCCTTTCAGTATAAGTTTAACCCTTTTCTGGACTAACTAGACTAAGTACGAAAAATGAATACTCTGGCCCTAGTGACTAGAAGAGTTCTCCTTGGTATGATTTTATTCTTTTTGGGGGCCCTGGAGACTAAACTTACAAAAAACATCACTCTAGATTCTTCTTTTAGTGTTTTTCAGACTCTCTAAAAGTGAAAAACCACCAAGCTTACCTTCTATGGGCTCGTAAAACTTTACATGGAAGGAGTCTCATTGTGTCATTCAGTAATCTCATCGCATGTCTCATCCTTGCCTATTTGGCCTAATGTTGGCTTCATGTTGCTATTACTAAAGCTTTAGATCATTCCTTAAGTGCAAGCCTTGTAGCATTTTTTCCCTTGCGATTTCACACCTTGACCCATGGAGAAATTTTCCCAAGTTTCCTTATCCTGCACATGTCTCCTTGCATTGAGCATGAATATGTTCCATGTTCTTGGAACCTATTTTATTTCCCATGAAACTCATTCCTCCTTTGTAACATAGAATTCTTTTATTCTTTTTCAAGCTCATTAAATACATGAAAAGACAAAAAAATCAAATATTCCAAAAAAAGGGGATGGGGAAAATTTCTCTTTTGTTGGAAGAAATCTAGTCAACCTTGGATAGAGAACATCATTTTGTTTGTTCTACAAGCATTGGGATATAATATATCCTTAGGAAGTTGTTCTCATTACAAAGAGTTGTTTCCTCTTCCATTTGGTTACTCTTCCAAATACATGGAGTGTTTGTGGTGCCTCCTGTGCCACATAATTATGTCAATAACATGTTGCATGAGTCTTTTCATCTATCATTCTCTTGTCCAAGGGGAATTCTTGAAACTTGAGATGAACATTATGTAATAAGTCTCTTGACCTTAATTAGCCAGCCATATCCAGAGTCTTATCCAATCCACATTCAAAATCAATGAAGTTTTGTTTCTGATGATCAAGGTCCTCCAATCTTTCCACGAAGGCATGTCAAGGACCTCAGAGTAAGTGATTCGTATACTCCTACACAAGTTTAGAAGATATTGAAGCTATTATTCAATTTATGAAGCAATCGTCTCCAGCCACAGGAATCAATACCTCCTGAAAATTCCTATGACATTGTATATCTTCTGATGATTTTCAGATGTAGATCCGCTATGTATTTTTTGCGGCTACACTTTATATTGGCATACACATTGGTCATGTAGACATGATTACTATATATATGACATGGATATACAGTGTACTTGATTGGTAGCCATGCCTAGTTGCTAGACCCATATTAGGGGGATTCCCCCCATAACAATGAGGTCGATCTGCAGATTCATGAAGTATAACTAAGGGCCAGGTTGCAAGTTGTGAAGCTTGGTACGACATTGGTCCACCTCAAACCACTACATTTATGTTCATTCTAAATGCACATTTTTATGTAACGTGCACAACACTGACTTTTTGATGACGAATAATAAAATAAGAAGAAGACCTTTGTGTACATATCCCAGGGAGGGTGAACCATAGTAAAATCATGTGTTGTGATGTGTTTCATGATTCTTTTGTTGCTTCTGCAATTATGAATGAATTATGAATGGTTATAATAGTATTTTTTAGCACACAATACTGATAATGCAAAATGAAATAATTGTTAGATCTAGATAATATGATGCGTGTTAAGGTAGACGTAGAAGAAGTACAACATCCCCAACCCCTTCCATGATTGTAGACACTTGGGTCATGCAATTGTCCATAATCCATATTAGGTGAGACTACATTGTATGCTCTGTGCACAATGTTTCCTTCTGGTTTACCAGAGGGGCCAATGGTTTCTTAGGTTTTGTTGGAGAAACTAAGGTAGAACCTGGGTCAACCCATACATCCAAAAAATGGTTTTGTTTCTAGTTAGAACCTAGAAGAACATCCTAGAAGGGGTTCGATGAAGAGAATGTAGTGGTAAAAGGGAATAGTTAGGCCATGGAATCCTACAAAGAAATATATTGAAAGATGGTTGGAAACAAAGTAGCTAGAGTTTGTGCAAAATGATAACAAAAGTTCCAGGTATACACCACGATAATATTTACATAGGTATGTGTTTACTGATTTGCATGAGGCATTTTTCTGTTATTTTCCAGAGTTATTTCAAGAGTGGTTATTGAGGTTGAAGGATAATCATCCCATGAATCAGATTATATATGTAGAGTGGACTACTAAGAACATTGCATGATTGGAAATGGATAATAATAAATTTACATGTGTAGTATAGTTTTGGTTAGACAATATTATTGCAAGGTTTATTACTGAATTTGAAGTAGATACAATGAAGTCATATACTTCTTCAGAGAAGGATTTATTGAAGGGACCAAGAGGGAGGTACATTAGTTCACTGTACACATCGACTAATATATTATTGCATGATAAAGGCGTGATGACCATGAAATGAGAAAGCTAGATCACTCTGCATGCATGGGGGAACTAGGGGAAGCACTAAGGAAGATATGAGATATGGAGAAGGATTTGAAGAGTATATAGAAGAAGGAAGCAATGGAACCCATCATGATGGATGAGGAACATACTAGGGAGATATTTATCAAAGCAGGAGTGAGGTGCAACGGATGACCTTACCAGTATAAGACCAATATTAAGAAGAGGGAAGTAGCCAAGCGAGAGGGTTTGTACATTAATAAGGAAGAGGTAGAGGATATTTGTATGATGGGGAATATTGAGTAAATATTGCATGCCACATATGAGAGGAAAAACAAAGGTCAAGGCTCCGGAATAGAAGAAGGTTCTCCATTCCATATCTGAATAAGTGTGGAACCCACAAACCAATGTGTGAGTAAGACATATGAATAATAAAAAATGGTTAACCAACAAGTGATTAGTGGTAGAAGATTTTTTGGATGACGGTCTAATTCAAGTAGAAGTATTTCAGCAAGTAGCAGTCAAGTTTCTACAATCTGCGAAGGTGGTAACTGTTATAACCCTAATTTGCACCAGACATGCATACCTGGCATCAGGCCATCTCACTTGTCATTTTTTCCAAGACACCATTGTTGTTGGGTATTTTACCCTACGGACTAATAAGCTAGGGTTCTAAGCCTATATGCAGATCATGACCCTTCAGATTTAACCTTTAACCTTCTACCCAAAATCTCAACCCCTTTTCTCAGACAAGCACAGGAAGAATGAA
>SNQJ01S0022427.1:157569-184231 GCA_010110895.2 Picea sitchensis | reverse complement strand
TTTTTAGAAGAGTTGTTCAGCATGGCTTTGGCAATGAAGGGCAATGAGTTGGCCTGATGCCAGGTAAGCATGTGTGGTGCAATTTAGGGTTATAACAACCATTAAACATATCTTCTAAAAACCATCCTTTTGAAGATGTATTCTCCCTGCACCACTGCTTCCCGCATGTATACGCTATCTGACGCATTACAGCCCGCGTATACTGACAAAAGCACAAAAAAAAGAAAGTTGCAAACAAAATATAGATTTCCAGGTAATTGCGTAAACCGTTTGACCACTCATAGTCGATCTCTAAACCAAATAACTACCCTCTTTTACCCTATAAAATAAGAGGTAGGGGTCCCATTAAAAGAGATAAAAATAAGAGCAAAGAAACTCTGCCAATTTTTGTATTCCCCTTGCCCCAATATTTTTCAACCATTTTGTGAGAACTGAAGAAGAGAAGCATATGTGGAAGTGGTTGGTGCATAGTTGAAGAGGAGCCTAGGACTAGGTTCGAGAAGCAGTGGCTGATCTCACCATTGTAAGTTACTTTTTTGAGGTTAATAAGAAAGAATTACTTTTCGCGTCCCACCATATGAGGTGTTCGATATTCATTTTTTATTATATTTTATTAGAACCTCTAACCCACTAATTCATATATAATATGCATGTTTGGAGTTCTTTGTTTGTCTGTTTATGAATGCAGGTTGGCTTTGGGAGGAGACTTGTAGTCAAGGAGCAACTGAAGGGAAAATAATCAACACCAAACGAGGAGTTCAAGGTAGTTACCAAATCCTTTTATCCTTGTGTTTTATGCATGAATGTGGGGTATATGTCTAGATCATAGTAAAAAGTAGGAGAATTTAAAGGGTCATTTCTGCATGCATTACAGAACCCTTAGTGCTAGTCCATAGGGGTTTTTCCCACCCACATTAGTAACAAACCAAGATTCAAAATGGCAGGACAAGATACCACTTTTAGGTTACCTGAGTTCAATGAAGAAGGGTTGGAGGACCCATATAATCATTTGTTTATCTGTGAGAATATTTGGGAAGCCAAACCAATTACAGATGAAGATACAAAGGTTGTGCAGTTGGAAATCACATTCAGAGACTATGCACTGGATTGGTACATGGGTCTCGCAGTAAATAACCTGACAGGAGCACCTACAACCGTTGCAAAGATGAAAAGGAAATTAATCAATGAATTTCAGAATCCAAGTTCATGAATGAGATGATAGATACTAAGCAGAAGATGAGATAATTAATCTAGGAGGTTGATCAAAAGTTTAAAAGGTTGAAAGGTAAGTTGAAGTACCCTATCACTGATATGTAGAATAGGAATTTCTTTGTTAATTCTTTATTACCACACTTGAAGTATCCTTTGAGGTAGAAAAAAATTTAGAGTCAGGTTGAGGATCTATAGGTAGCTTTACAATTGGAGGAAAATTAGTACAAGCATACAGATCCAACCAAGGAAAATTAGGTAACTTTACATTATTATAAGCAAAACAAGGAAAATTAGGTAGCTTTACAATATTTGAAGAACTTGACATTTCAATTGAATTATTATAAAGGTAAGGATAAAAGGGAAGATGTTTGGTGTACATTACGCAATACAAAAGGTCATCATAAGAATGAATGTCCACTGTTTAAGTAGTACATAGTAGTGGGTATGCCAAATCCTTTATATTCAAGAGTACCATGGAATGAGATATGCATGACACATGGACATGATCCCTATCATTGTTCCATGATGAAAAAGTATCAGACGATACCGAAGATTACATTTTTTAACTTTTGCAAGTTAGTTGGACATGAATACAAGTACTACAGAACCTTGGAGATAATGAAGGAGAGGAAATCAGACACTTATAGGGTATAGGCTGAAATAATGAAAACATAGCCTACGTAGGATCCATAGTATAATCACACACAACAATTTCAAGGACAACCAAAGTATAACAATCCACAATAGTGTGCAGTTCCACCACAGTATAATATTGTGCAGCCACAATATAATCAGGCACCTCATTATAATACACAATGCATAGATAATAAGGGTAACAAATGAGGCTATAGAGGAGGTGGTTGTAGAGGAAGAGGATTTGGAGGAGGTCGAGGACTAGTGTTTCTTTATAATTGTTAGAAACTTGGACACTATGCAAGAGATTGTCCATTTACACATAAGACATGTATGTATTGTCATGCAACAAACCATGATACAAAAGATCGTTCGACACTGTTGGTAAAGATATAAGAAAAGAGGAACCAGAATAGTCAAAATGTGCAATGTATTACTATGTAAAATAGAGAAGAGGATGGGAATAAGATAAATATAGTTATTGGAGGTGGATATAAGATAGGAGATGATACAACAAATAAGAATGAGGATATACACTAATAGGTAAGGAAGAATGTAGAACCTGAGAAAATTTTTGATGTGCGCAACGAAAAGGAGACCTTCAAAGAAGCTAGACATGCAATTTTGAAGGAGAATATTGCATATACCTCAGGAAAAAATCTAGTAGATGATGCACTAGTGTATGGCATGCCCCAGTTATTTGACCAGAGCAACAAGGGGAAACCTACAGAAAAGGTCAGTAATTTAAGAAAAAAAATGGTATCTTGTGTAAAGCTATTAAATGATAAGTCATCTCTGCAAGTATTACATAATCTATTGGAAAAGTGTAATGTTGGGGAATAAGGGGTAAAGATAGTCAATCGGATCCGAAAGAAGAGAAGAAAAAGTAGAGAATTCATATTGAATGAAAACATTAGAGATTTCAATATGGGGGATATCATACTAAACTTAGGGTTTGAAGTGAATGTTTTTTCTAACAAGACATGGGAAGCTATGGGAGAACCTCAATTGGGGTATTCACCAATTTAATTGAAGATAGAAAACCGACACAAAGTGGTGCCAATTGGTAGATTGAAGGGGATACTGGTAGATGTAAATGGTGTGCACACCATGGAAGACTTCAAATTCATTGACATAATAGATAACACTACACCCTATCCAACACTGTTGGGACTGGATTGGGCTTTTGATAATCATGATATTATTAATTTGAAGACCAAGAATATGATATTTGAATATAGAGAATACAAATTTATTGCACCTTTATATCCCTCATAAGGTGGGAAATACATTGAACCTGGAATGGAAAACTTCATTTCAGATGAGGTAAATCAGTTGTACAGAACTACCAAGCGCGAAGAGGAGTATATCAACCCAACTACATATGGAATGATGAGTTGGAGGAGTATTAGTTCTTGTCCTTCAAACTTTGGAATAGGAAAGGAAAACTAGAAGTAATGATTACATGAATTATCCACTAGAAGATGAGCCAGAATGACACGCATGTTGAGATGGATTGGATCCGAGGTAAGAGAGCCTCCCACTTTTTATTGTCAGAATAATTTAAGAGAATTTTTAGAAAGGTTTGAATTATAAATTTTGGAGAATCAAAGGCTATTATTTTTAGACATGGAATTAAAAGAAACACCTACACATTGGTTGGGTACGCGTAAGGAGAATATTAAGAACTAGTTTCAGTGCAAGAGGTTACTGCACATTAGATTTGGCATAGAGTAGGAGAACAAATTTTTGGAGAAGTATGATGGGATTGGACAACCCAGAGAACACATATATAGATGTATAGTCCAATGGATATTGGTACCACCAAAAGAATGGACAAATCATTTTATTCACACATTAGAAGGAATTTTGAATAACTCGTACACAGAGTAGGAATAACGCAGGGAAACTACAAATTGGGAAGCAATGCAACATAATTTTATTGTTATATTTTCCTTTTAGCATGAGAGTCCAAAGATAGATACAATATTAAATGCAGTAATAGATAGTAATTTTGAAGAGCTTGAAGTAGAAATTGTGACAACTTATTAGAACCAAAAGAGATAGATAGTTATATAGTTTCTTTCATGCTATCATGTCGCATAATAACAAGACCCAATAGAGGATAACCCACATGATATCAATATCCCAGAAGTTTAACGAGAAAGATAAGTAGAAGTTCATATCTAGAGTTAGAATATTATGCATCCCCACTAAAGATAAAGAAGGTAAATATTGGAATAACATAAAAATCGAAGATCACAAGTATTGGAGATTATTGGGACATGTTGAGAACTAAACACACCCTAAAAACAAAAGGGGGTCTATGACCTTTTTCTACTTTTTGGGTACCACTTAATCCTTCGCACTGTCTGTTTCAGTATAAAACTATTGCCCGTGCTTATCTTTTACGTTTTCATGTTTGAATTGTGTAAAGTCTACATGGACATATGAAGAATAACCTTAATTTTAAAGGAGACTAATTTAACAATTACTTAAGAAATCAACAGTCACAACATCTCCATATGCGCTTAAGGGATTCGACATCGGGGGATGTAAGTGTGATAAGAAATGATCGTGAAAATCAATACCACCGAAGATCGACCTTCATCAACATAGGCAGATGAAAGTCCCTCTTTTTTTTTTTTGAAATGATCTTCAATAAGAATATCGCCGAAGAACAATTCATCCAACATCGGCATAAAAAATGACAAGAGTAAGCATCACGCAAGGAGAAGAGTGGCACCGTCGATTGTGGACTCTCGAAACAATTTCGGCGTCGAAGATTTACAAAGATGGTAACCCGCCAAGAGGCTATGCTCTTAAACCTTTCCCAATTCCTGATACCATCGACGTCGATAGTATTTACCAGGAGAACACTAATGAAAATATACACAAAGATAGTAGCTGATCCTCGATCTATACACCAGAGAGACACGACGTGATGAGATGTTTATCCCTTAGATATGTTAGGTACGACGTATTTAAAGTGTTAGTTGATCCGCAGATCATGCATTAGTTGTTGTTTCATGTGCAAATCAAAAGGGACCGTTTAAGCCTGTCGATACAATGCACCTCCCTCTATGCCTCCGTCGTCAACTGAATTAGAATTTATTTGCAGAGATCCGAGGATAGTTTGTTTTGAATTAAGTTCATTACTCTCATTAACTGATTGATACGACTGATAGGACCCCTCCCGTTACATTCTTTTGGGTTATTCTGTATGAACCTATTTTGCATGACAAGGAGTTCAGAACACACAAAAGAGAAAGGATAACAATCCGAAGAAGGAATCCAAGGTTAAGTGAGTATTAGACAACTATCCTAGCAAGCATTATAGGTATGCATCCACTTGTGGTGTTTTACATTTCATTTTTATGTGTTCCCACCCAACATTGCTCTGTACACCTGTTTAAAGGGTTGTTTAAATTGCAGGAACAATGCCTCCGAAGAAACCCTCCACCAGGAAATCCCTAAGAGTGCCAAAGCTACAAAAACCAGAAGAAGGAGAGGGACCCTCCCCAACAGTTACAAGGAAATTGGAATTTGCTCCAAAGCTAGTTTCCATCATTAAGACAGCCACCAAGAATCCCTTCATCCATCCCCCGGCCTTTGGAGACATGGAGGCGAGAATTAGAGCCAAAGCAGCAGTGCCTCGCTGGGAAGAATTGTTCAAGAAAATCAAGAGGGAAGAACCCCTCAAGTATACCCTACACAATGACTTTGATACAAGAAGACTTTATGATGATGTCCTCCAAAATATCTGTAGGGCCTATCTACACATGGTGGCAAGCCAAACTTTGGTGTTCCCTTGCATTGAGCTCCTAAAGTGGCTCATTGACCACACTGATGCATAATTTTTTTTTATTAGTGACGATAACGACGAATGCGTCAGGGTTTCCTTGCCTTCATAGGTCTAGATTTACTACAAGCTCAGGGAGCCAGAAGAAAAGATGAGCACTGATTTCATTGTAAGTTTCTATGCAACACATGACACCAAAAAAAGAATGGCATCATAGTGGAGGGAAAACAAAAAATTCATGAACCGGATGGTCGGATGGTATCCAGTGGCCAATCTAAGGGAACCATACATATACTTTATGGATCTTCTCTGCAAATTGTATGGGGAGAAAGATTGTTCTCGGTTTTTAGAGGCTTGGATGCCTCTAGATTATACGGTGTCCATTTTAGGCATGATCTTCAATTGGGGTGCCATCATCTCCAAACAGTTGAGTACCTATATACGACAAGCCCAGACACCGAAAGAGGAAGAAACCCTCTCCTTCTACATGGCCTCGTATCTATTGGACATCATTTGTGCCAAGAATGTTTTTTATGGAATGAACTTAAACTAACACTCCTCTGAACTCCCAGTCCATGTATACTTCAACATCTTATGGGAACACAGGTACAAAAAATCCTATTCTCTTATCTGTGACCAGTTTATTGCACACATTCATTCTTTGTTGTTCAAGAAAGAGTGCCCAAGGCTGTCGGGTGAATAAAAAAGGTTATATCGAAAGTAGGTCACTGTTATCTAGATGAATGCGAGACTTACATCAGGGTTTTCGGTGCCATAGGGGAACCCCATTTGTTACCCATATATGTTCCTAATCGACTAGTGTTAGGGGAAATTTGCTATCAAACCATCCTGCAAGGATATAATGCCACTTTAGTAAAATACAAGAAGCAGGACTTCATACTTTATGGGTTTCATATTGGCTTCTACATGGTCAAAGACACTGCGCATGCTAAGCAAGAAGGGCTAATTCAATTGGAATTACGGTTCAAAACTGGTCATTTTTTCAAACACGATACCAAGGGCCTGGTCCTACAACACCCATCACAGGTATCATCCTATTGGCCTTATGCCCATGACCGATTTGAAGATGAAATTTTCACTGAAAAAACTCAAGACTGGAATGAGGTGGTGGTAAGGATACTTGACCCTCGAACAACCAGGTTCAAGGCCATGTGTTGGGAAGAGAAAGCGATGTCCTTGAAGTGGACATCTCAAGCGATTCTTAGGACCTGGGAAGGAATGGTAGAATATGAACTGGGTGAAGCAATGGGTAATCCCCAAGAATACATCAAAGCGATAGGGGATTATCAGGAATCCTCAATACAAACTAGGGATTCCCCTTAAATTCAAGTTGCACAGGGGATGGGTGAAATTTTTTGGTAGAAAATCCAACTTCTAATGAAGTGGATGTAGGATGATCCGTACCTCATCATAACACTAGCACTTCCAACTGGGATCCAAGAAGGTGGCCCGTTGGAGCCAAGCGGCCCTGGTTTCATAAATCTTGGTATTACCAATGGGTTAGGGAACCCTGAATCCACAACATCGTCGGTTAGTTCCCCGATGGGTGGGACAATTCAACCAAGGGCTTGTTGGGTGCCAATAGAAACACAAGCGCCTAAGCCCCTGAGCAATATTATACATATATATAGTGACGACGAGAGCCCAGAGCCATCTCACAACACCCCTGTGTGTGTCCAAGAGGAAAAGGGTCATGAGAAGATTTCTTCCCCTGAGCTCGAAGTTCAAGACAAGGAGGTCTCGCAAGAGGAAACTGAAGCTGAAAGTGGCCTCGACATAAAGGGGTCCAATGTATCGGAAACCGAAGTAGATCTGGAAGACAAGCCCAAATCAGAGGAAGCAAAGAGAGAATACCCATGAAAGGGAATCAATGGTTCGGTGGCCAATGAGAAAGTAAGTCACAAGTCTATACCCGACATCTCTATTCTCCCAAATACTCAAATCCCCAACGAGCAACAAGTAGAAGTTGGACCCACGAGGCACAAAGAGGAAGTTCAAGAACCTAATCTTGAACAAATATACACCACCGGTAGCTTGGGAAACACATTCACATGGGGTGATCAACAGATACCAGATCTGGTAGATGAGGTAGCAGATATCTATGCAATCTCCTACGATCAAAAGAGAAAGGCCAACATTCAAAGGACTGCAAATAAAAGAAGGATCACGTTGGATCACTCCATATTGGTTACTACAGAGGAGAACTTAATGAACATAGCAGACGCTCGGACACTGCACTGATCGGTGTGGGAAAGGACCTCTTGGATGCCACCTTGGATAGATCCAGGAGAGATGAAAAGGAACTAGCTTTCGCCCTAACGGAGCTCAAGCACTTGCGTCATTTGTATGAATACTATAAATGAACCATGTAGACCGTAGTGTATCTGAAAGGTGAGTTCGAAGAAGTTTACGACAAGTTCGAGAAGGAAAGACACCTGTTAGCTGAAAACGTGGATCAATTCTAGGAGGACACTCTCATGGCACTCGTGAAATGCAAGGAGATGAAGAGATGGTATGAAAGGGGGAAACAAACGGTAGAAAGACTCAACTACATAGAGGCAGTACAGCAGGGCCGAGACAAGGAAAAACATGGCATTCAGACGATAGGAAAAAGTAGTCTTAATCGCATGAAGCGATCAACCGAGTACTGGGATAAGATTTCTTGGGACCCACACCGAGATATCCAAGAGAAATGGACCATATGCAAGAAACACTGGGATACAATTAACAAAATAATGAAGGATATTAGGCTCCCTGAGTTCGGCACCCCCGACAAATTTGTCGACTTAAGAGACATAGTCAAGTTGCATGCCAAACAAGACTCAATATGGACTAAAGAGCTCACAAATATGACCGATGTGAGGCCAGGGAAAGTGCAGTGATTCGTAGAACCTCCGATCAGGGCCCGAACCATGCTACAATAGTTGAACTCCAGTCTCATAAAGTACCAGGCGCATGCAGTAGACATCAGGAGAATATATGCGGCTTTGATGGAACAACACAGGTTTCCATGGGTCCAAACTTGTGAAGAAATGTTTATCATCTGGACTTAATACGATAAAAGTCACCCTTTCCAAGAAATATCTCGGGTTGACTGTTAAAGAAACTGTTAGAAGATAATGCCACATGGTGATTTTTTCTTTTCTTAAACTTCACTTAGCCGTTAATTTCAGTTAAACTTTATATTATAAATACCTCGACCAATTAGCTAATGGTCGATATTTGTTGTAAGAACTCTTTCTTTTTGGTTGTTAAGAATTATTTTGAAGCTGCTAGGAATTGAGAATTCCTTCTGGACCAAAGACAAACTGTTTTCATCAGATGCATGTGATTGGACTTGGAGAAGAACTACTTCCTATCCTATTTCATGAATGATGCAGTAATGAATAAGAGAAATTAATTCTGTTGTCAAGTTATCTAGTGCAATGTTTTGATGTTATTTTCTTTAAATGATGAAGATAAATCATTGTGTTATTATGTGATGAATCGTTATGGTAGAGGAATTATTTTTCTTTCCATTATCTTATTACATATGTGATTTCTTCTTGATAATTAGTTTCTAAAATAGTAATTGGATGCTCACATGGTTAATGTATTAGTACTAGGCATGTGGTATAAAATCATTGTCTGCATGTTTGACCAACAGGTTATCCCAGGCTCAGCCTCTTCCCAAGTAGTTAAAATTTAATATGGTTTGTTGTCAATTTGGTTTATACCGGATTTCAGTTCTCCTACCAGTCCCACCCAAGAGAAAATATAGAAGAGAATAGTCCTAACTGAAGGAAGAGCCTTCACAAGAAAACACAAAGCCCATCTATAAATTGGTCGAATCGCAATATCTAGAGAACCATTCCATATTCGAATGTTGCATTGTCTAATTGGGCCTTGGTGGCAATTTTGGTTCCTACTATTGATTCAAGGGATTTAAGACCCATAAATAGAACTGTCACTAGAAGGAGGGCCTGAGAATGAATGGATGAGTATATATTTTATATAGCATTTTGAATAGCCTACAGATTCGTAATGGCCCACATGCATGGATAGTCATTCAACAGACAACCTACACATGTTGAGTACTCCTGAAGAGGGTAAATCACCCCATCCTGAGGAAGAACCTTTTCACCCTAAAATACCTTATGCCCTTCCTCACGAGGAAGTGAATCAATTTAGGATAATCATTAGATTCTATGCCCGACAGATCGATGCATTGTCCTTAGCTCCCATCCTCCCTCAAAGAAAACAATAAAGAAAACCAGTGGTTATCACTCCTAACGAGGTTTTCATACACTTGGTAGAAGACTTAATAGATTTTGCGATTACCTAAATCCAAGAACCTCTTTATATGATACCTGAAATGCCAGCCGACGACATCTTTGAGCCAAACAACGTTTCATAAGAAGAAAAGTTCGACTTAGATTCTGAATATATGAAAGGCAATAATAACCATGAGGAAGAAAGGGAAATCCCACTTCAAAACAACCAACCTTGGTTGGCTGGAGACACTGTGGCCATCCCTGGATGAGTACATAATCTTCCCCGACACCCGGAGAAGCTGCTTCCCAAGTACGACCCCAAGACTTCAGGTTTACCTGAAGATTTGATCAAGAAGTTCATAATCACGATTAGACTCATGAATGTTCAACATGAATACATGGTCTGCAGACTTTTCCCCTACACATTTGAAAATTCAGCTTCCACGTGGTATTTTAATCTTCCACTAGGATCTATAACTAGCTGGAGCAAGTTCCATAAATATTTTCTATATACATTTTCAGATGAAACTACTATGGGAGCTATGACGGATGAGTTATTCACAACCACCATGAGTCCAAAAGAAAGGGTCAAATATTTCAATCAAATATTCATGACCATTTTGAACAAATTCTAGCCCGCGACAAAATAAACTCAAGAGTTGCAGATCGAGTTTTATGCTAACACACTCCCAGCTTCTATTTCTATGTTTGTAAAGAGAGCCACTAACAAAACCCTAGTGGAAAATTTTGAAGAGGCCAAGACAATATAATTCCAGATGAAAGGATGTCAAGAAGGCCATGCCTCTCTAGTAAAGAAAGAAGCCCATCCCCCTCCCAGGAGAGGACTCCTTTTGACTAGACCACCGGGAAAAATGACTGAACAAACTCTCGACAAGGGTAATGGAGATATAGAATATCTACAACACATGGTTAAGAAAATATCAGACGAGATCATAGACATGAAGAGAAATGTCGGAGAGGGAAATAAAGGCCAAAGGCCCTATAAGCTATTCTTTAAAAGAAACCCGCCTTTCAAAGTAATTGAACCTCCCCCAACCAACTTAAACATTGATATAGGGAATGCCACGTCTGATTCTTTATGTAACTATCATCAGGAAAACCACTCCATAAGAGAATTCCCTCAATGGGTACATGCCATGAATTTGATGTCCAATCAGTTTCTAGATGAAGTCTCCCTGACTAAACAACCAAATAACTTGGTCATGAATATTGTTGACCAGGAAAATATTGACCCACCACGAGATACAACCATGTTTATCTCGGATTCCAACCTGATGATTCCTTCCAACGACCTGTTTGAGTCTCAGGAACAACTCGTAGAAGTTTCACTGATACAGACATGCAGTAAGGGTCCACCTAGCTCGAAATATACCGACACCACCCAGGGCTAGAAAAGTAATATAACTCCCAATCACCCAAAAACATCTTTTGCTCTCGGTAAAAAGACTATACACATTCATACCCAGGAATTGCCCAAACTAGATTACAACATAGTCGAAGATTTGAAGAAGATAAAAGCCAATATATCAGTTATGTACATAAGCATGATTCCTCAGCAAAAGGACTTTTTGTTACAAGATTTGAATTCAGTAGAAAAAATGACAGCGGGTAATGGTCCAGAAGGAAATATTTCTCCCACATATCCGGTGGGAAAACCAACTATGAACACCTATTCGGGAGATAGAAAGGAAAACCCTTTTGTCCCACCGTTCCTCTTAACATTCAGAATTTTCAATAGAAACCTTCATAACTGTTTGGTAGATTCTGGAGCATCTTCCAATGTTATGCCCTTAAATTAAATTCCATACCTCTCAAAAGTGATAATCATGTCATACAACTAGACAGGACCCAGGTCAAGGTCATAGGAGAAATCACAGATGTGATGATTAGAATATCAATGTACCCCACATTTTTGAAAGTGATTGATATCATCGTAGTAGATATCCCATAGGCATATGGGCTATTACTGAGTTGAGATTAGTCTAAAAAGATAAATGGTTACTTCAGTACAGAATGGGCACACCTTTTTCTACCACTGAAGGGATACAAGAACATTATCAAAATTGATAAGGAGAGATATCTGAAACATACAGTCACTTTCTAGAAACCCCTAATGATCCCTCATCCACAGATTTTCCCATACTGGGAAATTATTCCTACGACTCCTATTTCGGAAACTTCGCTTCTCTCTTGTCCGATGTTCCCCTCACCCAAAAATTTGAATTGATTTTTCAAGAGAAATCGTCGATACCGATAGGAGACACCCTCTTCTTTCAAAACTCTGCGCTAGAGCTTGCAGAACAAAAGGTCGAGGAGCAAGAAACTAATAAGGGAAACGAAAATAGTGATTCTCACTCACAAATTTGGACCATCTATTTTGATGGATCTAAATCGCAAGAAGGATCAGGAGCAGGGTGCATCCTCATCGATACTAAAGTTAATCGTCATTTCTTGTCCTGTAGGCTAGAGTTCGAATATACCAACAACACTATAAAAAATGAAGCTCCGGTACAAGGATTAATGAAATCCATAGATTTGAATGTCAAAGAATTGAAAGTTTTTAGAGACTCTGAAATTATTGTTAGACAAGTAAGGAATACTATACATTGCAATTCTCCTCACCTGAAGAACTATCAGCAGGAGGTGCATATGTTAATAGAGCACTTTGAAGATATCAATATAACAACGATTCCCAGAGAAAAAAATATTCTTGTTGACTCCTTGGCCACAACCACTTCCAGGATGTCACCTTTAGAGGATTATGAAGCCTCTTGATTCACTATGGAGCTACTCTACAAACGACCGGTACCTAATAAAATTTCCAATTGGAAAGTCTTTGAAGGATATGAACAGATTATAAAATTCTTAACCAACCAAGAAAATTTCAAAGATCTCGCTATTGATGATGAATAATTTCAAGAGCAACCAACAAAAACTGATCCTCGGATAGGAAAACCTATGGATAAATCAAAGGCTCACACAATACCTAAAGGGATAGCTAATCTTGGACATATGTTTGATCTGAAAGAGCGATTTAAGAGACCTAAAAACACAAATATTGGTAGCTCTTGTCCCCTGCATGAAACTGTAAACCTTGGGACCCCAGAAAACCCAAAGAATGTGAATCTCAGTAAGACTATATCTAAGGAAGAGGGGAAATCTTACCTCAAATTATTCAAACAATACCAGGATGTCTCCACATGGTCCTATAGGGATTTGAAAACATATGATACCTACATCATTCAACACAACATCCTGTTAAGACCCGAAGTGAAACCTTTCCAATAGAAGCTCCGAAAGTATCATCCATCCCTGGAGCCTCTCATGTATCAAGAATTAAAAAAACTTTTAGATTCCAAGATCATTTTCCAGGTTAGGCATTCCGCCTGAGTAGCAAATCTTGTTCCAGTGAGGGAAAATTCGGGAGAAATCCGCATATGTGTAGATTTTAGGAAGCTCAACAGAGCTTAAAAAAAAAACAATTACCCAGTCCCACCGATGGAACAAATCCTACATACCGTTTCTGGCTTAGAGATCTTCTCTCTACTATATGGGTTCTCAGGTTACAACCAAGTCCTGGTTTCAGAGGAAGATCGTTTAAAAACCACCTTTTGAACTAAATGGGGAACCTTCTCTTATAAACACATGCCTTTCAAGTTAATTAATGTAGGAGTGACCTTCCAAAGGGCATGAACATGGATTTCTAGGGACTAATCAATAAATGTGTGGTAGTGTATCTAGATGATGTAACAGTGTATTCAAAGAATAGAGAAGAGCACATCCAACACCTAACTCAGATTTTTGAAAGGTGTAGGAAATAGGGTATATCCTTACACCCGAAGAAAACTATATTCTACGTCGAGGAAGGTAAGTTGTTAGGTCACATTATATATCAAGAAGGGATTCACATAGAACCAAAAAGGATTAAGTCTATAGCTCAACTTCCACTACCCCATAACAAGAAAGCTATGCAGTCATTTTTTGTGCAAATCAATTTTGTGAGGAAGTTCACTCCCGACTTCGTAGAGATAATCAAACCCTTACAAAATATGATTCGCAAGGATGCCAAATTTAAGTGGGATGATGAGTGAAAGGACACCTTCAACAATATCAAAGCTGCTATATCTCGGGCCCCGGTGTTGCGAAGTCTCGAATTCAATAGAGACTTTTCCCTTTATACTTTCACCTCCGACCACTTGTTAGCTGCAGTTTTGACCCAGAAGGATGATGACAAAAACGAATCCCCAGTGTCATTTATGAGTACTAAGCTTAAGGGAGATGATCTCAATTATTCTGCTATAGACAAACAGGCCTATGTAGTTTATAAGGAAGTAAAGCATTTAAGGTCTTACATCCTCAAGAATCACACTAAAGTGATTGTGCCACACTCTGTAGTCTGATCCTTGTTTACCCAACAAGAAATGGGGGAAAGAAGAGGGAACTGGATGGTAGTAGTCCAGGAATTTGATCTAGATATAAAACCTACCAAACTATTAAAAGGAAAAGGGTTATGCAAGATTGCAGTCGAAGCCTAGGATCAAGTAAATGAAGATTTCAGATGGGAGAACGAAATGGAACTATGGTGTGGAAAAGTATCATACATATCCCTAGGACAAGACTCTTGGTATAAGGATTAAAATTATCTTCTAAATCATGGGACTTGTCCCGAAAATCTCAACCCTAGATAAAGGAGAGCTCTCAGACTAAAATCTACGCAATATCGCCTAATAAATTCGGTTCTCTTCCGGATCAATTATGATGGAGTATTATTAAGATGTCTCGAACATGAAGACGTAGAAAAAGTGCTGAAGAAACTCCGTGATGGCCCCACTGGGGGACATTTCGCAGGAAACACCATCGCTCATAAGATTCTAAGAGTCGACTATTATTGTCCCACCGTGTTCAAAGACACTCATACTTATGCTAGAAACTATAAGTCTTGTCAAATAAGCGTTGGAAAGGAGAAGAGAGCAGCAATCCCACTCCAACCTGTGACTATCTCTAGGCGTTTTGAGAAATGGGGGTTGGATATCATAGGAGAAATTACACCCAACTCTTCAAAACTACACACGTACATTCTTACTACCACTGACTATTTCATAAAATGTGCAGAGGCCATTCCTCCGATTCATGAAAACGAGAAGGTATTAATCTAATTCATAGAAAAACAGTTGATCATGAGGTTTGGTGTCCCTTCTGTTCTGGTATTTGATAATGTGGCTTAATTTTCTTCCACCCTATTGACGGAGTTTGCTCTGGATAAAGGAATTGTAATTAAGTGCTCTGCAAATTATTATCCCCGGGGAAATGGTGTGGTAGAATCAACTAATAAAAACCTAGTAAGAATATTAAAGAATATGGTCGTGGATAACCAAATAAATTGGCATAATCTACTCCATAATGATCTATGGGCCTATAGGGTCACACCCAAAGAAGCTATAGGAAATTCCCCATACTTTTTGGTCTATGGGAAAGAATCCATCCTCCCAAATGGGATCTATCTTCCATCTCTTCAACTATCCCAAGGTTCCAACGAAGAACCTTCATCAGCCAAGCAACAAAGAATTAATACTCTACTCATGACGAAAGAAGAGAGGTTCGATAAGAATAAGGTTAAAGAAAAGATCTTTGAAAGAGGAGACTTAGTCCTGAAGTGGGATAGAGAAAATGAACCAAAAGGGAAACATTCTAAATTTCAGAATCTATGCCTTGGACCCTTCCAGGTGGCTAAGAAGATCTAGGCAGGCACTTATCAGTTGCAGAATCTGAATGGGGAACTTGATGCCCTCCTAGTAAATTCCCAAGTCCTAAAACAATACTTCCAATAAAACTAAAAAAACAACCCAAAAAAAAAGGAAGAAGAAGAAGATGAAGAGAGATTCTGCTTTCACCCAGTGAATCTCCATTTGTTGAGAACTCAACACACCCTAAAAACAAAAGGGGGTATATGACTTTTTTCTACTTTTTGGGTACCATTTAATCCTTCGCGCTGTCTGTTTTGGTATAAAACTGTCGCTCGTGCTTATCGTTTATGTTTTAATGTTTGAATTGTGTAAATTCTGCCTGGACATATGAAGAATCACCTTAATTTTAAAGGAGACTAATTTAACAATTACTTAATAAATCAACAGTCACAACGTCTCCATACGTGCTTAAGGGATTCAACATTGAGGGATGTAAGTGTGATAAGAAATGTTCCTGAAAATCAATACCTCCAAAGATCGATATTCATCAGCATCGGTGGATGAAAGTACCTCATTGTTTTGTGAAATGAGCTTCAGTAAGAATATCGCTGAAGACCGATTCATCTGACATCGGCATAAAAAATGAGAAGAGTAAGCATTTTGCAAGGAGAAGAGTGGCACCACCGATCGCCAACTCTCGAAATGATTTTGGCATCAGAGATTTACAAAGATGGTAACCCACCAAGAGGATATGCTCTTAAACCTTCCCTGATCCCCGATACCATCGGCGACGGGAGTATTTACTAGGAGCACACTAATGAAAATATACACAAAGATAGTAGCCGATCTCGGATATATACACCAGAGAGAGATGACGTGATGAGATGATTAGCCCTTAGATATGTTAGGTATGATGCATTTAAAGTGTTACTTGATCCGTAGATCATGAATTAGTTGTTTTTTCGTGCGCAAATCAAAAGGGACCATTTAAGCCTATCGATACAATGCACCTCCCTCTGCGCCTCCACCGTCAACCGATTTAGAATTTGTTTGCAGAGATCCAATGACAATTTGTTTTGAATTAAGTTCATTACTCACATTAACTGATTGATACAACTAATAGGACCCCTCCCATTACATTCTTTTGAGTTATTCTTTATGAACCTATTCTGCGTGGCAAGGATTTTAGAACACACAGGAGAGCGAGGCTAACAATTCGAGGAAGGAATCCAAGGTTCAGTGAGTATTAGACAACTATATTAGCAATCATTACATGTATGTATCTTCTTGTTGTGTTTTACGTTTCATTTGTATGTGTTCCCATCCAACGCTACTCTATACACATGTTTAAAGGGCCATTTAAATTGAAGGAACAATGCCTCCGAAGAAACCCTCCACCAGGAAATCCCTAAGAGAGCCAAAGCTGCAAGAACCAGAAGCAGGAGAGGGCCCCTCCCTAGAAGTTGCAAGGCAGTTGGAATTATCTCCAAATCCGGTGCCCATCATTAAGATAGCCACCAAGAAGGACTTTGTATATCCCCCGGCCTTCGGAGACATGGAGGAGAGCATTGGAGACAAATAAACAGTCCCTCGCTCAGAAGAATTGTTCAAGAAAATCAAGAGGGAACAACCCCTCAAGTATACCCCGCACAACGACCCTGATACAAGAAGACTTGATGATGATGTCCTCCCAAATATCTGTAGGGCCTATCTACACATGGTGGAAAGTTGGACTCCATTGTTCCCTTGCATTGAGCTCCTAAAGTGGCTCATTGACCACATTGATGCACAAAAATGTTTTATTAATGACGATAACGATGAATGCGTCGGGGTTTTATTCCCTTTAGAGGTCCAGAGTTACTATAATCTCAGGGAGCTGGAAGAAAAGATGAGCACTGATTTCATTGTAAGTTTCTATGCAGCACATGACACCAACAAAATCATGGCGTCATGGTAGAGGGAAGAAAACAAATTCACGAATCGAAATGCCACCTGGTATCCGAAGGCCAATATAAGGGAACCATATATATCCCTGATGGCTCTTCTCTGTAGGTTGCATGGGGAGAAAGATTTTTCTCGGTTTTCATAGGCTTGGATTCCTCTAGTTTATACAGTGGCCATTTTAGGCATGAGCTTCAATTGGGGTGCCATCATCTCCAAATAGAGAAGTACCTGTATACGACAATCCCAAACACCAAAAGAGGGAGAAACCCTCTCCTTCTACATGGCCTCGTATCTACTGGATGCCATCTGCGCCAGGAATGTTTTTTCTGGAATGAACTTAAACTGACACTCCTCTGAACTCCCAGTCCATGTATACTTTAGCATCTTATAGGAAAATAGGTACAAAAAATCCTATTCTCTTATCTGTGACCAGTTTATTGCACGCATTCGTTCTTTGTTGTTCAAGAAAGAGTTCCCAAGGCTGTCAGATGAAGCAAAAAGGTTATATCGAAAGTAGGTCACTGATATCTAGATGAACATGAGACCTACATCAAGGTTTTTGATGCCACCGGGGCACCCCATGTTTTACCCATATATGTTCCCGATCGACTAGTGTTAGGGGAAATTTTCTATCAGACCATCCTGCAAGAATATAATGACACTTTAGTAAAAGACAAGAAGCGAGCCTTCATACCTTATGGGTTTCATATTCACTTCTACATGGTCAAAGACACTACACATGATAAGAAAGAAGGGCTAAGACAATTGGAATTCCAGTTCAAAATTGGTCGCTTTCACAAACACGATCCCAAGGGAATGGTCCCACAACACGCATCATAGGTATCATCCTATTGGCCTTATGCCCATGACTGGTTTGAAGATGAAATTTTCACTGAAAATGATCAAGACTGGAACATGGTGGAGACAAGGATAGCTAACCCTCAAACAACTAGGTTCAAGGTCATGACCTGGGAAGAGAAAGTGACATTCTTGGAGCAGATAACTCAAGAGATTCTTAGGACCCAAGAAGGAATGGTAGCATCTAAACCAGGCAAAGAAATGGGTAATCCCCAAGCAAACATCGAAGCGGCAGGGGATTATCAGGAATCCCTAGTAAAAACCAGGGATTCCCCTGAAATTCAAGTTGCACTGGGGATGGGTGAACTTTTGTGGCAACAAATATAACTGCAAATGAAGTAGATGCAGGATGATTCGTATGTCACCATAACACCCATGCTTCCAACTAGTATCTGAGAAGGCAGCCCATCAGAGCCAAGCGGCCCCGATTCCATAAATCCGGGTAACACCAATGGGTTAGGAAACCTTGAATCCACAACATTGTCGGTCAGTTCCCTGGTGGGAAAGACAATTCAACCAGGGGAAGGTCGTGTGTCAATAGAAACACAAGCGCCTAATCCCCTGAGCAAGCTTATACATATATATAGTGACGACGAGATCCCGAAGCCATCTCAAGACACCTTTGTGCATGTCGAAGAGGAAAAGGGTCCTAAGAAGACTTCTTCCCCTTAGCCTGAAGTTCAAGACAAGGAGGTATCATAAGAGGAAACTGAAGCATACATTGGCCTTGACACAAAGGGGCCCAATGTATCAAAAACCGAAGTAGATCTGGAGGACAAGCCTGAATCGAAGGAAGCAAAGGAAGAATCCCCGTGAGAGGGAATCGGTGGTTCAGTGGCCAACGAGAAAGTAAGTGATGAGTTTGTACCTGACGTCTCTATTCTGCCAAATACTCAAATCCCTGATGAGAAACAAGTAGAAGCTGGACCCACGAGGCACAGTGAGGAAGTTCAAGAGCCCAATATTGAACAAATATACACCACCGATAGCCTGGGAAACACGCTCACATGGGGTGATAAGAAGATACCAGAGCCAGTAGATGAGGTAGAATATATCTATGTGATCTCCTATGATCAAAACAAAAGGCCATCGTTTAGAGGACTGCAAAGAAAATAAGGATAACGTTGGATCACTCCATCTTGGTTACTACAGAGGAGAACTTAATCAACATAGCAGACGCCCGGATGACTAAACTGACTGGCGTGGGAAAGGCCCTCTCAGATTCCACCTTGAATAGATCCAGGAGATATGAAAAGGAACTAGCCTTCACACTAAAGGATCTTGAGAAATTGCATCATCTAGTCGAATACTATAGAGGTTCCACGCAGACTGTTGTGTATCTGAAAGGTGAGTTCGAAGAAGTTTACGACGCGTTCAATAAGGAAAGACACTTGTTAACCATGTATGTGGCTAAGTTCCAGAAGGACACTCTCATGGCACTCACAACATGCAAGAATATGGAGCGATGGTATGAAACGGGGTAGCAAGCGGTAGAAAGACTCAAGTACATCTAAGCAGTCCAACAGGGCCAAGACAAGGAAAAACATGACATTTAGACGGTAGGAAAAAGTAGTCTTAATTGTATGAAGCGTTCAACTGAGTATTGGGCTAAGATGTCTCGGGATGCACACTAAGATATCCAAGAGAAATGGAATATATGCAAGAAACAATGGAATAAAATTAACAAAATAATGAAGGATATCAAGCTCCCCGAGTTCGGCACCCTCGACAATTTTTTTGACTTAAGCGACATAGTCAAGTTGCATGCCAAACAAGACTCAATATGGACCAAAGAGCTCCCAAATATGATCGATGCAAGGCCAGGTAAAGTGAAACGATTCACAAAACCTATGATCATGGTCCGAACCATGCTACAACAGTTGAACTCCAGTCTTGTAAAGTACCAGGCACATGCAGTAGACATCAGGGGAATATATGCGGCTCTGATGGAACAACACACATTTCCATGGGCCCAAACTTGTGAAATATTGTTTATCAGTTGGACTGAATATGAGAAAAGTCACCCTTTCCAAGAAATATCTTGGGTTGACTGTTAAAGAAACTGTTAGAAGATAATGCCATGTGTTGATTTTTTTTTTCTTAAACTGCACTTAGTCGTTAATTTCAGTTAAACTTTATATTATAAATAAAGACCTCAACCATTTGGTTAATGGTCAATGGTTTTTGTATGAACTCTTTCTTTTTGGTTGTTAATAATTATTTTGAAGCTACTAGGAATTGAGAAGTCCTTCTAGAGAAAAGATGAACTATTTTCATCAGACACATGTGATTGGACTTGCAGAAGAACTATTTCCTATCCTGTTTCATGAATGATGCAGTAATGAGTAAGAGCAATTAATTCTATTGTCAAGTTATCTGGTGGAACGTTTGATGTTCTTTGCTTTAAATGATGAAGATAAGTCATTGTGTTATTATGTGATGAATGGTTATGGTAAATGGATTATTTTTCTTTCCATTATCTTATTACATATGTGCTTTCTTCTTGATAATTCGTTTCTCAGAAAGTAATTGCATGCTCACATGGTTAATGTATTAGTACTAGGCTTGTGGTATAAAATCATTATCTGCTTGTTTGAGCAGTGGGTTATCCCAAGCTCAACCTCTTCCTCAGTAGTTAAAACTTATTCCGGTTTGTTGTCAAGTTGGTTTATACTGGCTTGCATTTCTCCTACCAGTCCCACCCAAGAGAAAATACAGAAGAGAATAGTCCTAACTGAAGGAAGAGCCTTCAAAAGAAAACACAAAGCCCATCAATAAATAAGTCGGATTGCAAGATCTGGAGAACCATTCCATATTCAAACGCTGCAGAGTCTATTTGGGCCTTGGTGGCAGGTTTGGTTCCTACTATTGAGTCAAGGGATTTAAGGCCCATCAACATGACACTCATACAGTAGAAATAATCTCAGAGTTACTGCGTGAATACAACTACTTGTTTCTAATGACATTTTCTGGGATGAAGGGGCTAGCAGGAGAACATGGAGATATGAATATCCCTTTGAATCCAAATGCTAAACCTATAATATAGAGACCTTACAGGTTGAATCCAATATTCAAGGAGAAAGTGAAGGCAAAATTTGACAAGATGTTAGAAGCTAGTGTTATAGAACCTATGGAAGAATCATAATGGATCAATCCTATGGTTGTGTAGGAAAATAAGAAGGGGGGAATCATGATCTATGTTGACTTAATGAAGATGAATGATACTTGTTTACATGATCCTTTCCCTACCCCATTTACAAATAAAGTTTTGGAGAATGTAGGAGTTCAAGAAGCTTATTCATTTACAGATGGATTTTCACGATATCATCAGATTAGGATAGCACCATAGGATAGACATAAGACTACATTTGAAAAATAATGGGGATCATATTGTTGATATTATGGTAGTTGTGGGAGGTATTAACCTCCACGTGTAACCCTGACAAGAATAGAATATTTCAGGAAGAAGGAAGAAACCCTAAGGCATTGGACATAACCCTAGAAGACAAGTCAACTAAAGGAAATATTTAATATTGAGTTTTTAGCCTCAATAATGAGAAGTTGGCCCAGACAGCTAAGGAGGAGCAATATAAATATAGGATTCCAGAGCTCATTTGGACATACACATCTCGCAACTTCAGAAATTTAGTTGTGCGCAAGTCTAGAGAGTAGTTTCAGCTGCAACTACTGCAACTTGTGTTTTCAGTTTCAGTCTTGGAGTCTCTCTTGGTTATGGTTTAGAATTTCTGCTTGGTATGCTAACTCTGGAGAGTGATACACTACCTTTCTTGGCTATTAGGCCTAGGTTTTTCTTCCAAAATTATTTACTGTCAAGGTTAAGGTGCTCAGGGGTGGTTTTGGCCTATGGTTGGGTGGAAATATTGTTATATTATCTATGGCTAAAAGAGCACACCTATTATTTCTAGCGGGTTATGGGCCCACACTATATTCAGATAGTCGAACCACTGGGAGATAGATTGGGAGGATTTTCCTAGTTACAGTTGTAGTCAAAGTTTTTGCTGCAACAATGAAACCCTAACCCTCTTGTTGAGGCACATCAAGTGAAGAGATTGGCCTAGTTTATGGATACCCTAGTGCGCCCTAACCTATTGCACCTCTTGGTACTCTCAACAAGATAAGATGTCAAGTTTGATTTTTTGGTCAAAGTCAAAGGTTGGCATAAGTCAAAGAAGTCGTGACCTACTCTATGAATTCATAAAAAAAGTTAGAAGGGGCTTCTAAATTTAGAGAATGGAAGACAAGGATTGACCTCATCCTTTCCAAGAATAAATTGTTGGATATCATGAAAGGAAAGATCATGGAACCACAAATTGAAGAAGGAAATGAGAAGGAACCTCAGAATGTTGAAATTATGGATAAGTTAAAGGAAAATGACATCAATTCCACGAGTATGATAGTGGTCTCTCTAAAAGACCACTTGATACCCTACATATCTCACCTTGAGTCATCTAAGAAAATGTATGATACCCTGACTAACCTCTTCTCAGTCAGAAACGTTGGACAAGTAATGAGTCTGAAGAATGAGCTTTCTGACATGAAAATGAATGATGATAATAGCATAACATCATACCTTGTGAGAATATCTTGGTTAAGAGATCAACTACAAGCTATTGAAGAAATAATTTCAGAGAAGGAACTGCTAAATATAGTACTCAATGGTCTTCCCAAGACATGGGATACATTTTTTGGTCTAGATTATTTTTGGCACGAAATAAGAGTGGAGATATAATAAATAAATGTACATAGATATCGCAGATATTCAATAATATAACATAAATGTATCAACGATGCAACCATAAACACATATATAAAGAAATACACGATTTCAATTAATGAAAGGAATCTACAGAGACTATAAAAATACAGAGTGAAAGACTTGCTATAATGGTGGTAGCTTATCTCCGAGAAGAGATGTGACGGCTACATGAATTCACAAGAATATGATTACAATGAGGCTCTGAAGGCCTTTTTATAATAAACAAGAATGCCAAAATCTCTAGACATCCAAAAACCTAACCCAAGGAGATGAAGCTCCAAAATTCATATGGGCCCCGTTTGGGTAAGTTAGTACATCAACTTCCCGGGGTTGTAACTTTTGCATATGATCTCCATTTTAGGCGCATGATATCCCATTGGAAAGGTATCGTCGAGGAGATTCATTTTAGGTGAAATATTGAAGGAACTTCCATATTGAAAACCTATTTTCCCAAAAAACATCATTTAGGGCCTCAAAATGGCCCCGAAAGTTAAAAACTACTAAAAATAGTAAATTACCAAATTTGTCAGAAAATTGTTTTGAGCTAGTTGGAAAAGGTGGGTGGCCACCGATATCCACCTAGATCAATCCTCCCTCAGAAAGAAATGGTCTCCATTGTGTTGAGTTCCCAGGGGAGAGGAAAATACATTTGATGAATCTGAATCTTGGTGAATTGCTTGCCTTACTAGAGACATCACGCTACTCAGTTTGTGGAAGTCTATCACGAACCTGTTGAGGCTGAGGCTGTTCAAAAATTTGAGCTACATGAGAGGAAAATGTGCATAAGGAATCTTTTTGCTTTGCTGCAACCTTGTCGATATGCTTTTGTTGGATAGAAGGTGCCTGGGGAGAGGCTGTAGCGGTTGCATTGTCCTTTTGTTACCCTTTTGAACAGATTGTGAAGAAGTTGAATTTTGTAGTATGAGATACTACCTTGCGACACTTTGTAGGTGGAACAATAGTTGGAACTACCCCTCATATCTTTTAGAGATGACCCCCCAAAGTAATAATGACACTACGGGGTTGAGACTCATAAACAACATGGCATCTCCACATATATGGTTGGCCCAAGAGAACATCACATAAATCCAGTGGGGCACCATCACATAATACCTCATCTTTGAAGGGTTGGATGTTGTATGATAATAAACACTGTTGGTTGACTTGGAGATCTCGTCCTTCGTGAAGCCACCCGATGTTGTAAGGTTGCGGGTGTGGTGTTGTCGATAATCCTAAATGTTTGATGACCTTTACTGAGATGAGGTTCTTCTGGCTTCCACTATCAATAATAAAATGCAGTGGGGTCCCCTTCACCCACATATGTGAATGAAAAAGGTGCTCCCCCTCTTCAAGATCTGTTGGTTCTTCTAGTTAAATTGTTGAGATCAAGACAATAGTAGCGAGGTCTGCATCAATGATCTGTCCTTTACTGATATTTTTAGAATCAGATTCTGAATCATGGTTCGACTCCTTCTCTTTGATCTTGGCCACCAATGACTGTTTTGAGCAACATTCATCAATGTTGTGCCAGGGGATTTTATGGAAATCGCACCATTTTCCGGTGTCCTTCTTTGTCTTCCCATGACCCTTCCTTTCTTGTGGATTGGAGTGGCTTTTGGGAGACTGTTTGTTAGGGTTGTCTTTGTCATACTTTGGTTACTCTGGATTTGCAGACTCGAACGCCCATTTGTTCTGGTGCTTAAATTTATGCCCGATTTTAAAAACATATCAATAGGTAGCACTGAGTGATGAGATGTCCAAAAAATCCATTTCAGTTTTTTATGTATCTATATAGAGCCCCACGGTATTTCAAAACCAAATGTCATTTGGAGTCTTTGATACCCAGCTTGGTACACTAGGTATGGAAGGTATTGGTGAACTATGGAACTTTTTGGTCCCTCTCTTGCCACAATGTGGTCCATCTCATGCATTGGTCATCATAGTTTCCAACAGGGTAATACTTTTCTTTTACCGCATCCATAAAAAAATCCCAAGTGGGTTCAGCCCCATATATTCCAGACTCCTCTATGGAACTCTCCTCCTAGTAAGTTTCCCACTAATGTTTGACATGGGGGAGAGCCTTAAGGAGTGCAAAGATGATATTTTATTTGTCGGAAAAATTGTGAACGGAGAAATAACCTTCTAACAAATTTAACCATTTATCTAAGGCATCTACATCTATCTGACCTTCAAATATAGGAATATCAAAATTGACCTGTACCTTAAAAGGTGAGGTGCCTCCAAAGTGGTCTCTTGATGAAGATGCGCCTGATGTTATCGAGAGGCGTTGAAGGATGTGGGAAAAATTCTCCATCATTTCGTCCCTCTGTCGAGTGAGAGCTTGCTCAAGCAACAGACTTATAGGATCATTTGTTCCATGATTTTTATTTTATTATGCCATGGAGGGTTTCTTGGGCATGCGAGAGTGATTTTATTTAAGAGAGACAATCTAAAAATCCAACTTGACATACTCGGAACTCATCGGGGACATGCACTGAAAAATGATCAAGAGCAACCTGCTCTGATACCAGTGATCCAGATTATTTTCGGCACGAAATGAGAGCGGAGATATAATAAAGAAATGCACAGAGATATTGCATATATTCAATAATATAAAAGAAATGTATCAGAGATGCAACCATAAACATAGATATATAGTAATACATGATTTATATTAATGAAAGGAATGTATAGAGAGTATAAAAATACAGAGTGAAAGACTCGCTAGAATGGTGGCAGCTTATCTCTAAGAAGAGATGCGATGGCTACTCGCATTTGCAAGAAGATGATAATAATGAGGCTATGAAGGCCTTTTTACAATAAAAATGAATTCTAAAAACCCTAGACATACAAAAACCTAACCCTAGGAATTGAATCACCCAAAGTCATATGGGCCCCGTTTGGGTAAGTTAGTACATCAACTTCCCGGTGTCGTAACTTTTGCATACGATCTCCATTTTAGGCACATGATAGACCATTAGAAAGATATCATCGAGGAGATTCATTTTAGGAACAATGTAAAAAAAACTTTCATATTGAAAATCGGTTTTCCCAAAAAACATCTTTTATGGCCTCAAAATGGCCGCAAAAGTTAAAAACTGCTAAAAATAGTAAATTACCAAAATTGCCAGAAAACTATTTTGAGCCAGTTGGAAAAGGTGGGTGGCCACCTATATCCACCTGGATCAATACTCCCTCCTTATGAATCAATGGTATCCATTATGTTGATTTCCCGGGGGAGAGGAAACGACGTTTGTTGAATTTGAATCTTGGTGAGTTGCTTGCCTTGTTGGAGACGTCGCGCTGCTCAGTTTGCGGAAGTCTGTTACAGACTTGTTGAGGCTGAGGTTGTTCAACAAGTTGAGCTACATGATAGGACAATGTGTATAAGGAATATTTTTTCTTTGCTGCAACCTTCTCATCCTTCTTCTGTTGGATATAATGTTGGACAACTTAG
>SNQJ01S0022427.1:144192-154851 GCA_010110895.2 Picea sitchensis | reverse complement strand
GCAACCAGATGGAAGCTACAACTCCCTATGTTCAAGCACCCACTTGAACCTCTGAGGACAACAATCCTCCCTAGAACCTCCCAACCACCCTGAAATATTAATTCTTTGTTACTCAAACTTATTACAGTGATATAATGTTCAACAATGGCTTACCAGTCTTATCACTGTTCTGCTTCATTTCGTTGCTTTATCTGCCTCATTGCCTTTTTGCTCACATCACTTTCGTTATCTGGTCTTATTCTTTTTATGCTCTGTGTGCCATCTCCATTCTCTTCACAGTTCCTCTTCTATTCTATTTAGGTGCTGCACTCTCCTCCTTCTTCACACCCGAATTACCTTTACCAACAACAATCACAACAACCTCCAACAACAACAACAACCCATCTCTTCTTTGTGCCGTGGATTTATAGCTTCTGTGCACCTTGTGCATGCAGTGTTTTCAATGCCTCTGCATGCTGACTCTGCACCATTATCCTCCACCTCTCGAGTGCTCTGTCTGATTATCATCGTGACTCTTTAGCTTCTCTGGTGGTTCGCCCCATGTGTCCAGCATCACTGTATGTTATACTGAGATTCCTCAGTCTCTCTGGCAGTTTAAGACTCTTCATCTTCTCTGAGACAGTCGAACTCTTGATATTCATCGACCCTGATCGACGGTTCATGATCTTGGTGAATCAACGGTCCTGATCTCATCGTGATCTCGCATCTCGCTGTTCCTTCATTGGAGATTTTCGTTTCTCCAAGTCGCGATAGGAAAGACTCCGAGATGGACTCAGATCAACGGTCCACATATTTTGATGTATTGACGGTCAGGATCATTTCGTGATCTCGCATCTCGTGAGTTTGGTGGTTATGTTTCTTGCCTTTCCAAGTCGCGAGTCGCGAAACTCTGAGATGAAGCTTTATGGTGCTCTGATCTTTCGCCACACATCCTCTTCATCCAACGGTCCTTGATTAAATCGCGATCTCGCATCTCGTTGTTCCTTTGACTTTCCAGTCAGCGAGATGATGATCTCTCACCACGTGTGATCCCCCGTGTAGATCCAACGGTCCTCCTGTGATCCGGATCCGATGACTGTCCTTCTCTCGCTACCTCGCGACTTGGTGTACCCAATGTTTGGACTCTCAACCTGCGAACTCCCGAGTTCGCGAGATATCTCGATCTCTCGCCACCTGCCCCCTAGATGGACAGCTATAAATCTCTCGCCACTTCATCGCCTCGCATCCTCGCGCCTCGCGACTTTGAACACCCAATACTTGGGCCTTTATCCTGCAAACCCCCGAGTTCATGAGATCTCTTTGATCTCTGCCACGCGTCCTTCCCATATGGATGGTCCTAATCTTCTCGCCACTTCGTCGCCTCGCGACTTTGAACACCCAATACTTGGGCCTTTATCCTGCGAGCCCCCGAGTTCACGAGATCTCTCCGATCTCTGCCACGTGTCCTTCACAGATGGACGGTCCTGATCTTCTCGCCACTTCGCGACCTCGCACCTTGCGACCTCGTGCCTCACGACCTTTAACAACAAATCCTCAGCTCTTCCACTCACGAGCTTCCGAGTTCGCTCAGATCTAACGCCTGAGATCTATCCTTCTCTTCAGCACGTGCTCTTCTTGTTTTTATTCAGATCTGATGGCCCTCATGCTATCGGGAATTTTGGATGGGATCCAACGATCAGCGACGCTTCTCCTCCAAGTTTACACATCCTTCTTAATTGGAAGAATTTTGACTCTGCACTAATTCCTCCTGAGCCTACGTTGTTCCTGTTTGTCCATCGATGCACATTCTAATCCTGCCATATTCACTATTGTACTTGCCATCAATGACAAGCATACGCTATCTATTAAACATTTGCCAACATATAAGGTGCCTGGGGCGAGGCTGTAGTGTTTGCAGTGTCCTTCTATTCCTCTTTTGAACAGATTGTGAAGCTAAATTTTGCGGTATGAGATACTACCTTGCGACACTTTTTAGGTGTAACAATAGTTGGAAATACCTCTCGTATTCTGTAGAGATGACCTCCCAAAGTAACAATGACACTATGGGGTCAAGACTCATAAACAACATGGCATCTCCACATATATGGTTGGCCCAAGAGAACATCACAGACATCCAGTGGGGAAACATCACATAATACCTCATCCTTGAAGGGTTGGATGATGTATGACAATCGACACTGTTGGATGACATGGAGATCTCATCCTTGGCGAAGCCACCGGATGTTGTAAGGTTGTGGGTGTAGTTTTGTCAACAATCCCAATTGTTTGACCACCTCTGCTGAGATGAGGTTCTTCTATCTTCTGCTATCAACAATAAAATGCAGCAGGGTCCCCTTCACCCACTTCTGTGAATGAAAAAGGCGCTCCCCCTCTTCAGGATTTGTTGGTTCTTCTGGTTGAATTGTTGTGGTTGCGACAATAGCAGTGGGATCTGCGTCAATGATCTGTCCTTTACCATATTTTCATAATCAAATTATGAATTAGGGTTTGGCTCCTTGTCTTTGATCTCAGCCACCAAAGACAGTTTTGATCGAAATTCATCGGTGTTGTGCCAGGGGATTTTATGGAAATCGCACCATTTTCCGGTGTCCTTCTTTATCTTCCCATGACCCTTATTTTCCTATGGCTTGGACTGGTTTTCGGGAGACTAGTTGTTAGGGTTGTTTTTGTCGTACCTTGGTTGTTGCGGATTTGTAGACCCGAACTCCCATTTGTTCTGGTGCTTAAATTTTTGCTCAATTTTAACAACATATCGATAGGCAGCACCGAGTGATGAGATGTCCAGAAAATCGATTTCAATTTGGATGTATCTGTGTAGAGCCCCAGGGTAATTCATAACCAAATTTCGTTCGGAGTCTTTGATACCCAGTATGGTGCACAAGGTATATAAGGTATTTGTGAACTCAGGAACTGCTTGGCCCCTCTCTTGTCGTAGTTTGGTCCATCTCATGTACTAGTCCTCATAGTTGCTAACAGGGTAATATTGTTCCTTTGCTGCATCCACAAAAAAATCCCAAATGGACTCTGCCCCATATATTCCAGACTCCTCTGTGGAGCTCTTCTCCCAATTAGTTTTCCACCAATGTTTGACATGGGGGAGAGCCTTAAGGAGCGCGAAGATGATCTTCTCTCTGTCGAAAAAATTGTGAATAGAGAAATAACCTTCTAACAAATTTAACCATTTATCTAGGGCATTCGCATCTATCTAACCTTCAAATATAGGAATATAAAAATTGACATGTACCTTAAAAGGCGAGGTGCCTCCAAAGTGGCCTCTTGATGAATATGCACCCGATGCTATTGGGAGGCATTGAAGGATGTGGGAAAAATTCTCCATCATTCGTCCCTTTGTCGTGTGAGAGCTTACTCAACCAACAGACTTATAGCATCGTCTTCTCCATTGTTTTTCTTTTATTACACCATGGAGGGTTTCTTGGGCATGCGAGAGCGATTGTATTCAAGAGAGACAAGATCGAGACCCAAATTTCTATACTCAGACCTTGTCAGGGACATGCACTGAAAAACAATCAAGAGTAGCTTGCTCTGATACCACTGATCCAGATTATTTTCAGCATGAAATGAGAGCGAAGATATAATAAACAAATTCACAAAGATATCACAAATATTCAATAATATAACATAAATGTATCAGATATGCAACGATAAACATAGATATACAGTAATACATGATTTCTATTAATGAAAAGAATGTACAGAGACTATAAAAATACAAAGTGAAAGTCTTGCTAGAATGGTGGTAGCTTATCTCTGAGAAGAGATGTGACAGCTACTCGCATTTGTAAGAAGATGATTACAATGAGGATTTGAAGGCCTTTTTAAAATAAACAGGAATTCTGAAAACCCTAGACATCCAAAACCCTAACCCTAGGAGATGAAGCACCAAAAGTCATGTGGGTCCTGTTTGGGTAAGTTAGTACATCAACTTCCTAGGTTCGTAACTTTTGCATACAATCTCCATTTTAGGTGCATGATAGCCCATTGGAAAGGTATCGTCGAGGAGATTCCTTTTAGGTGAAATATATAAGGAACTTCCATATTGAAAACCCTTTTTTCGCAAAAAGATTTTTTTAGGAACTCAAAATCGCCTTGGAAGTTAAAAAATGCTAAAAATAGTAAATTACCAAAATTGCCAGAAAACTATTTTGAGCAAGTTGGAAAAGGTGGGTGGCCACCGATATCCACCTAGATCAATCCATACTCCTTAGGAAGAAATGGTATCCATTGGGTTGAGTGCCCGAGGGAGAGGAAAATGCGTTTGTTGAATCCGAATCTTGGTGAGTTGCTTGCCTTGTTGGAGACATCGCATTGCTCAGTTTCTGGAAGTCTGTCACGAATCTATTGAGAATCCGACAGTTCAACAAGTCGAGCTACATGAGAGGACATTGTGCATAAGGAATATTTGTGCTTTGTTGCAACCTTGTCAATCTCCTTATGTTGGATAGAATGTGCCTGGGGCATCCGCATCTATCTGACCTTCAAATATAGGAATATCAAAATTGACTTGTACCTTAAAAGGCGAGGTGCCTCCAAAGTGGTTGCTTGATGAATATGTGTCTGATGTTATCGAGAGGCATTGAAGGATTTGGGAAAAATTCTCCATCATTTCATCCCTCTGTCGAGTGAGAGCTTGGTCAAGCAACAGACTTATATGATCGTCGGCTCCATCATTTTTCTTTTATTTTGACATGGAGGGTTTCTTGGGCATGCGAGAGTGATTGTCTTCAATAGAGACAAGCTATAAATCCAACTTTCTATACTCAGACCTCGTTGGGGACATTCACTCAAAAAAAATCAAGAGCAACCTACTCTGATACCACCGATCCAAATTATTTTTGGCATGAAATCAGAGCGGAGATATAATAAAGAAATGCATAGAGATATCCCAGATATTCAATAATATAACATAAATGTATCATAGATGCAACCATAAACACAAATATACATTAATACACGATTTCTATTAATAAAAGGAATGCACAGAGACTATAAAAATACAGAGTGAAAGACTCGCTAGAATGGTGGCAACTTATCTCTGAGAAGAGATTCGATGGTTACTCACATTCGAAATGAGATGATTACAATGAGGCTCTAAAGGATTTTTTACAATAAACAAGAATTCCAAAAACCCTATACATCTAAAAACCTAACCCTAGGAGATGAAGTGCCCCGTTTGGGTAAGTTAGTACATCAACTTCTCGAGGTCGTAATTTTTGCATACGATCTCTGTTTTAGGCGCATGATAGCCCATTGGAAAGGTATCATTGAGGAGACTCAATTTAGGCACAATATAGAAGTAAATTTCATATTGAAAACCTATTTTCCTAAAAAAACATCGTTTATGGCCTCAAAATGGCCCCAAAAGTTAAAAATTGTTAAAAATAGTAAATTACCAAAATTGCCAGAAAACTATTTTGAGACAGTTGGAAAAGGTGGGTGGCCACCTATATCCACCTGGATCAATCCTCCCTCCTTAGGAAGAAATGGTCTCCATTGATTTGAGTGCTCAGGGGAGAGGAAAATACGTTTGTTGAATCTAAATCTTGGTGAGTTGCTTGCCTTGCTGGAGACGACGTGCTGCTTAGTTTATGGAATTCTGTCACGAACCTATTGAGGCTAAGGATGTTCAACAAGTTGAGATACATGAGAGGAAAATGTGAATAAGGAATCTTTGCGCTTTGTTGCAACCTTGTCGACCTTCTTCTATTGGATAGAAGGTGCCTGGGGCGAGGCTGTAGTGTTTGCAGTGTCCTTCTGTTCCCCTTTTGAACAGATTGTGAAGAAGCTGAATTTTGCGATATGAGATACTACCTTGTGACACTTTTTAGGTGGAAAAATAGCTGGAACTACCTCTTTTATTCTGTAGAGTTGACCCCCCAAAGAAAAAATGACACTATGGGGTCGAGACTCATAAACATTATGGAATCTCCACATATATGGTTGGCCCAAGAGAACATCATAGACATCCAGTGGGGCAACATCACATAATACCTCATCCTTGAAGGGTTGGATGTTGTATGACAATCGACACTGTTGGATGACATGGAGATCTCGTCCTTGGCGAAGCCACCCAATGTTGTAAGGTTGCAGGTGTGGTATTGTCGACAATCCCAATTGTTTGACCACCTCTGCTGATATGAGGTTCTTCTGGCTTATGCTATCAACAATAAAATGCAACAGGGTCCCCTTCACCCACATCTATGAATGAAAAAGGTGCCCCCTCTTAAGGATCTGTTGGTTCTTCTGGTTGAATTGTTGTGGTTGCAACAATAACAGTGGGGTCTACGTCAATGATCTGTCCTTTACCAATATTTTCATAATTAGATTCTGAATTAGGGTTTGGGTCCTTGTCTTTGATCTGGGACACCAATGACTGTTTTGAGCGACATTCATCGGTGTTGTTCCAGGGTTTTTTTTGGAAATCGCACCATTTTCTGATGTCCTTCTTTGTCTTCCTGTGACCCTTTTTTTCCTATGGCTTGGACTGGTTTCAGGAGACTGTTTTTTAGGGTTGTTTTTGTCATACTTTGGTTGTTGTCGATTTGTAGACCCAAACTCACGTTTGTTCTGGTGCTTAAATTTCTGCTCAATTTTAACAACATATCGATAGGCAACACCAAGTGATGAGATGTCCAGAAAATCCATTTCAGTTTGGATGTATCTTTGTAGAGCCCCACGGTATTTCATAACCAAATTTTGTTTGGAGTCTTTGATACCCAGCTTGTTGCACAAGGTATAGAAGGTATTGATGAACTCAGGAAATGCTTGGCTCCTCTCTTTCCATAGTGTGTTCCATCTCATGTACTGGTCCTCATAGTTTCCAACAAGGTAATATTGTTCCTTTACTGCATCCACAAAAAAATCCCAAACGGGCTCCGCCCCATATATTCCAGACTCATATGTGGAACTTTTCTTCCAATAATTTTCCCACCAATGTTTGACATGGGGGAGAGCCTTAAGAAGCGTGAAGATTGTATTTTCTCTGTCGAAAAAATTCTGAACAAAGAAATAACCTTCTAACAGATTTAACCATTTATCTAGGGCATTTGCATCTATCTGACCTTCAAATATAGGAATATAAAAATTGACCTGTACTTTAAAAGGTGAGGTGCCTCCAAAGTGGCCTCTTGATGAAGATGTGTCAGATTCTATCGGGAGGCATTGAAGGATGTAGGAAAAATTCTCCATCATTTCGTCCCTCTGTCGCGTGAGAGCTTTCTCAAGCAACAAACTTATAGGATCGTCTTCTCCATAGTTTTTCTTTTCTTCCGCCATGGAGGGTTTCTTGGGCGTGCAAGAGCGATTGTATTTAAGAGAGACAAGATCGAGTTCCAAATTTCTATACTCGGACCTTATCGGTGACATGCACTGAAAAATGATCAAGAGCAACTTGCTCTGATACAACTGATCCAGATTATTTTCGGCACGAAATGAGAGCGGAGATATAACAATTAAATTCACAGAGATATCGTAGATATTCAATAATATAACAAAAATGTATCAGAGTTGCAACCATAAACACAGATATACAATAATACACGATTTCTATTAATGAAAGGAATGTACAAAGACTGTAAAAATATAGAGTGAAAGACTTGCTAGAATGGTGGTAGCTTATCTCTGAGAAAAGATGTGACGGCTACTCACATTCGCAAGAAGATGATTAAAATGAGGATCTGAAGGCCTTTTTACAATAAACAGGAATTCCAAAAACCCTAGACATCCAAAACCCTAACCCTAGGAGATGAAGCGCCAAAAGTCACGTGGGCCTTGATTGGGTAAGTTAGTACATCAACTTCCTGGGGTCGTAACTTTTGCATACGATCTCCGTTTTAGGTGCATGATAGCCCGTTGGAAAGGTATCATCGAGGATATTAGTTTTAGGTTAAATATATAAGGAAATTACATATTGAAAACCTATTTTTATAAAAAAAAACATCTTTTAGGGCCCCAAAATCGCCCTGGAAGTTAAAAAATGCTAAAAATAGTAAATTACCAAAATTTCCAGAAAATTGTTTTGAGCCAGTTGGAAAAGGTGGGTGGCCACTGATATACACCTGGATCAATACACCCTCCTTAGGAAGCAATGGTGTCCATTATGTTGAGTGCCCGGGGGAGAGGAAAAGATGTTTTCTCAATCTGAATCTTGGTGAGCTGCTTGCCTTGCTGGAGACATCGTGTTTCTCAGTTTGTGGAAGTCTGTCATGAACCTGTTGAGAATCAGGTTCTTCAACAAGTTGAGATACATGAGAGGACAATGTGCGTAAGGAATCTTTGCAGTTTCTTGCAACCCTATCAACCTTCTTCTGTTGGATAGAAGCTACCTAGGGCGAGGCTATAGTGGTTGCAGTGTCCTTCTATTACCCTTTTGAACAGATTGTGAAAAAGATGAATTTTGCAGCATGAGATACTACCTTGCGACACTTTTTAGGTGGAACAATAGTTGGAACTACCTTTCGTATTCTGTAGAGATGAATCCCCAAAGTAACAATGACACTACGGGGTCAAGACTCATAAACAACATGGTGTCTCCACATATATGGTTGGCCCAAGAGAACATCACATACATCCAATGGGGAAACATCACATAATACCTCATCCTTAAAGGGTTGGATTCCATATGACAATCGACACTGTTGGATGACATGGATATCTCGTCCTTAGTGAAGCCACCCGATGTTGTAAGGTTGTGGGTGTGGCGTTGTCGACAATCCCAACTGTTTGACCACCTCTACTGAGATGAGGTTGTTATGGCTTCTGCTATCAACAATAACATGAAACAGGGTCCCCTTCACCCACATCTGTGAATGAAAAAGGCTCTCCCCCTCTTCAGGATCTATTGGTTTTTCTGGTTGAATTGTTGGAGTCGTGACAATAACAGTAGGGTCTACATCAATGATCTGTCCTTTACCAATATTTTTGGAATCAGATTCTGAATCAGGGTTCGGCTCCTTGTCTTTGATCTGAGCCACCAATGGCTATTTTGAGCGACATTCATCAGTGTTGTTCTAGGGGATTTTTTGGAAATCACACCATTTTCTGGTGTCCTTCTTTGTCTTAGGGCTGTCTTTATCATACTTTGGTTATTGCGGATTTGCAGAACAAAACTCCTGCTTGTTCTAGCACTTAAATTTCTGCTCGATTTAAAAAAAATATCGATAGGAAGCATCGAGTGATGAGATGTCAAGAAAATCCATTTCAGTTTGGGTGTATTCGTGTAGAGCCCCATGGTATTTCAGAACCAAATTTCGTTCAGAGTCTTTGATACCCAGCTTGGTGCACAAGGTATGGAAGGTATTGGTGAAATCCGGAATTGCTTGGCCCATCTCTTGCTGCAGTGTGGTCCATCTCATGTACTGGTCCTCATATTTGCCAACAGGGTAATACTGTTCCTTTACCGCAGCCACAAAAAAATCCCAAGTGGGCTCGGCCCCATATATTCCAGACTCCTCTGTGGAGCTCTGCTCCCAGTAAGTTTCCCAACAATGTTGGACATGGGGGAGAGCCTTAAGGAGTGTGAAGATGATCTTTTCTCCGTCGAAAAAATTGTGAACAAAGAAATAACCTTCTAATAGATTTAACCATTTATCTAAAGAATCCACATCTATCTGACCTTCAAATATAGGAATATAAAAATTGACCTGTACCTTAAAAGGCGAGGTTCCTCCAAAGTGGCCACTTGATGAAGATGTGCCCAATACTATCGGGAGGCATTGAAGGATGTGGGAAAAATTCTCCATCATTTCATCCCTCTATCATGTGAGAGCTTGCTCAAGCAATAGATTTATAGGATCATCTACTCCATCATTTTTCTTTTCTTCCACCATGGAAGGCTTCTTGGGCGTGCGAGAGAGATTTTCTTCAAGAGAGAAAAGATCGATACCCAACTTTCTATACTCATACCTCATTGGGGACATGCACTAAAAAATGATCAAGAGAAGCCTACTCTAATACTACTGATCCATATTATTTTCGGCATGAAATGATAGCGGAGATATAATAAAGAAATGCACAGAGATATCGCAAATATTCAATAATATAACATAAATGTATCAAAGTTGTTAGCACAAATTCTGGTATGGGTTGTTTTCTCTCCTAATTCAAGCCCATGGCGCAAAAGGCGAAGAGGTGGGCTAAAAACCCACTAAAGGGCGATTATTCGTAGCCTATGCTAGAAGTGCTCGAGTGCATATCTCAGAAAATATCGTCCTAGGTTCAAAGTCAAGCGAGCGGGAAAAGATCTATTTTCAACGACCAGGATTCATCAAGGAATCAGATCGATGATCAACGGGAATTCATGATTAGCAATGTTGCACAAGGATTAGTGTTGAGGACATCACCTTTGTCGCAGAAGTGATCGGGGTCTTCCATTTCAGCAAACACAGGCGACATGCGATCGAGATTCGTCGTGTTTTGGTTACCAAGACTTCGAGAGAAAAGGAGCAAGAACTCCCGATGGGCAAATTCTTGAAAGAGTCTGGTCCATTGATCATGGAACAATCTCAGCCATCCATCAGGGATGACTCTTGATGCATAAAGCTAAGGAGCGGGCAGATTTGAGCAACCAGGATCTGCACGCCCAGATCTACGACCAAGGTTCCATTCCAGACCCCCTTCATCATTCTACCTTTAACAAAGGGG
>SNQJ01S0022427.1:133743-144142 GCA_010110895.2 Picea sitchensis | reverse complement strand
TTACCAAAATTGCCAGAAAACTGTTTTGAGCCGGTTGGAAAAGGTGGGTCACCACTAATATCCTCCTAGATCATTTTCCGCAAGAATGAACACAAGAAATAAGTATCCCACATTTGAATAACTTTGGAATTGAGTGCACATCTCTCAACAGCCTGGATTTGGGAGCCTGGATCTATGGTCAAGGTTGGATTCTGGACCCCCTTTGCTTATCTACCTTTAATAGGGGGGGGTCTAGAATTGGCAGCTTAAAGTGGGCCCCCCCTTGTTAAATCTTTGATTTTCCTCCATCGTCCAACTTCAGCCATGTGTCTTCCACTCAGTGCCATCCTAGCCCATCTCTTTCCTCCTTTCCTCTCTCCCACCTTTCGCCTCCTGCCAGGTGTTCCTCCTCGCATTCTTCCCTCGGTTGCCACTTCCCCCATGTCATATTCCTCTTCCCTTTTTTCCCTCTCATCCTCCACCTGTATGGTCGTCCCTACTCTTCCTCCACCTTGCCTCTCTCACCCACCGGTACCCCGCGCTCCATGCCACTTCCACCTATTTCCTATCCATACCCCATGGCATTTCTCATCTAGTGTCGCAACACCACCTCATCCTCCTCCCTAGGGTCTCATCCACGTTTGCCTACTGGGTCTCCTTGTAGCAGTCTAGCAAAGGAGCAAAAACCAAAGAAAGGTTGCCATGTTGTCCGAATGAAAAGTTGACTGGGGCTATTCCCAATCCCAAGGAAGAAGTTATTGAGGTGGTTGGTGGTGGTTAGACATCATCTCCACCATAAATGGAAAGCCCAGAAAAGGACCCGAGACATGTCAATTTTTCTGTGGGGTGCCAGGAGTCCGATTGCGTCTAACATAAGCACACACCCATCCAGAGACTACAGGTGCAGTCCGCTAGCAAAGATGCAGATGTAATGTTTTTAATGATAAGTCTCATTTTTGCTGCAGTTTTTGGCTTTGGGTATATGTAGGCAATTTTTCCATTTTTGTAGAGGATCTATGGTAGAGAAAAGATCCCGACTGTAAAGCTTTAACAAAGCCTCTGGTTCTTTGGTTATAGAATGATATTTTGAGATTTCTTGTTTAATGGCGGCCAACCTCCTCCTTTCCTTTTTCCTCTAAATCTGAAAGCCTGGGTATGGATGATCCAGTAGGGTGTTGTCGTAGCTATATGATTCATGTTTGATTGTATTAGTTCTGCAATGTTTGAGGTTTACTTTGAAGTTTCTCTGGTATGAGAGGATCTCATATCTGAGACTTTTCCCCTTTCTTTCCCTCCACTTACTCACCATATGAAAAATTTACTGGCTTAAGTTATATCAAGACCTCGCATGTCCTTGTTGTTCCAACCCAGTTTTCTGAGTGAGCGATATTGTTCTTAGTTTACTTCCATTCGATCACCCCCTTTTTAACAAATCATGACATAAACTGATGGGCCTCATGCTTACTCCTAGTGCAATTCAGGAGTGACTTGTGACGCTAACAAAATTTTCAACCATAAACACAGATTTACAATAATACACGATTTCTATTAATGAAAGGAATGTACAAAGACTGTAAAAATACAGAGTGAAAGACTCCCTAGAATGGTGGCAACTTATCTCTGAGAAGAGTTGTGACAGCTACTTGCATTCGCAAGAAGATGATTACAATGAGGTTCTAAAGGCCTTTTTACAATAAAAAGGAATGAAAAAAACCCTAGACATCCAAAAACCTAACCCTAGGAGATGAAGTTCCAAAAGTCATGTGGGCCCCATTTGGGTAAGTTAGTACATCAACTTCTCGGGGTCGTAAATTTTGCTTACGATCTTCGTTTTAGGCGCATGATAGCTCATTGGAAAGGTATCGTCGAGGAGATTCATTTTAGGTTAAATATATAAGGAAATTGGATATTGAAAACCTGTTTTCCCAAAAAAACATCGTTAAGGCCTCAAAATGGCCCCATAAGTTAAAAATTGCTAAAAATAGTAAATTACCAAAATTGCCAGAAAACTGTTTTGAGCCGGTTGGAAAAGGTGGGTCACCACTAATATCCTCCTAGATCATTTTCCGCAAGAATGAACACAATAAAGAAGTATCCCACATTTGAATAACTTTGGAATTGTTGTGCACAAGAAGAATCAAGGATTAACACAACAAATAAATACCAAAATAAATACGATGATCAAGCTTTCACATCAAAGTTCAAGAATTTCAGGAATAAGAAGAAGTTTGACTCAAGGAAGAAACCAAATCAATAAAATTATATGTCTAAGATACAATGCTTCAACTGTCGAAAATATGGTCACTACAAGAACCACTATCCTGCGTTAAATAAAAGGAAGGAAAGAGACGAAGCAACATTTGTCAAAGAAAGGGAAACCTCAAAGAAAGTCAAGGAGGATAACAAAGACTTATTCTAAGTCAAGGTAACATTATTCTTCAAAGCTCTTGTATATATCATGTTTACATAGTTCCTGTACATATCATGTATATCTATTTGTTAGAAGAAAATATGTTCAAGGGAAACAATACCTATGAAGAAATAAAAGGATAAGGAATGTTATTACGATGACTACAAGTCAAGAAATACACATGAAAATGTGAAGTATGTTGACAATATTTGGTAACAATTCTTGTGGAAGCTATTATATAAGTAACAACTAATAGATAATTCGAAATCTTGATCAAACCTGAAGATAGCTAGAAGAAGTCAAAATAGAGGAAATTAGAAAAAGACTTGTGACACCTTGTAGAAGGAAATAATAATGCAGATGAAAGAGTGGACTATATTAGATGGAGGGAGATGATCACAAAATTCCAAAAGAAGAGCACGCATTCATGCATGAAGAAAGGATCAAGGGGGAGATAATCCTAAATAATATGATCCATTAAGGATTATGAAGTAGCTATCCGTGTTCCCATTGAAAGTAACATCCATGAAAAGAAACACGTGTTCAGTTTGACTTTAGACAAATACTTCTTCGAAAAGAAGCCTTAAAGTATCCTTGGTTGTTCATATACATCCATGATCCTATGATAAAAGGAATAAGTTGGAATATTCTGGGCATGGAATCTATATAATACTCCATGGACCCAAGAGATAAAGAGAAACATGAGGAAGAACATGAAGATTCCAAGAAATAAAGAAAAAGCTAGAAAAACCAGTTATTATACCGAGAATCACAAAGACTACCAGATTTGTTTGAACTCACTAAGAAGAAATTGAGTAGAAGAAATAAAAGTTATGTGTAACACCTTGTTTTCCCCAACTTCTAATTAATCATAAAATAGGATTACCATGTTGTGGCATGGGAACGGTGTAAATGTATTATTTTTTGAGTTGCCAATAACTGACTGTGGGGGTGAAGCCTTGAAAGAACTGGACATGATATCACTACAGGAAGAATGTGAAAACTATACGAGATGGTTCATTATACCAAATAACCCCAAATTTTCCTTGATGAGGATGACAAACCTCCTTCATATCCCAAGGAGAGAAATCAGTTAATGAAGAAAGGACCATTGGTTGAATTATCAACCACCCCCATGAATGGAAGCATGGTCGATCTATTGAATGTCATCCCGAAGTACCACAAATACCTACATACCTGAGCTTCCTTCTGACAGAAGGAACATGATAGGTCGGGAACCTTCCAAAAAGAAGGAAGGTAATATAGATACACACAGACAATGAGAGAAGAGACACGTGATGAGAGAGAAAGTTCGTAAGGGATATGTGCGGAGCTCTCTAGGGGTTAATGAATAGAAGGCCACAATCTTGGTGTTGAGGGAGTATATGATAAACCTCGTCGAGGCCATACCAGAGAGAAATCTCTAAAAGTTGCAGAGAACAAAACTCGAGAAGAAGATGAACAGAGAAAGAATCCTTGATAACTATGAGAGTTCCCTGGTGATATCATGGATTGTCATGGGGGTGGCTAGAGTGCTAAGAATGAATGCCTATGATCCTATGGTAGGGTGGAAGGATGAACACCCACAGTCAGTTAGTTGGATACCACCTGTAATAGATAAGTAATCGTATATCTTGTGTATTTAAGTGGTACTGTGAGTTAAAGTTGGATATACTATGAATGTTGCAGGGATGGTTATGTTTGGTTAATGACTTATATTGTATTTCCTTATTTGTATCTATCTGAATGTGAAATTAGGAAAGTAGGAAATCATATGGATAGGACATGTTTCATACTCGTAAATGCTTGTGTCTTGTGGTGGCCTAAGCTAGAATCATGAATTGTATGTCCATCGACCTTGGACACAGTTTCATGAATGCATGTCGACCCTCCTAGTTGTTCTGAGTCCCTTGAAGGATGAATTCTATTACACTTAGGAGAGGTAGTGAAGATATACATAGGCTCTCTGCGAGGAAAGAAGAAATCGAGAACCACTTAAGTTCTAGACTTGATGAATGAGCACAAGGGGTACACATAAATTATTCTAAGTTTTAAGTCCATTAGAAAGAGTGTAACACTCTTAGCTCCTTCATAACTGACGAATCTTAGGAAGGATAGCGAGATTCATGTATCGAAAGAGAATATCCTTTCGATTGGAAGATGAACGAACGAGATCCATTCAATAGGATCCAAGGTCTTTCACAACTATTATAATTGAAGAACGATGTGAAGACATTAACGCCTCGATTCCTTAATTCTTCACAAGTTCAAAGAATGTTGGTAATCATCATGAAGGGTATGGATTCTCTGAAATCTAAAACCTGAAGTCACAATGCGATTTGGTTTGTATATATAAGGATTTATCTTGACCCACCTTGACCATCAGGTTTGTGAGTTCAGAGTTTGCGTGATGGGATAATCACGCGTTGGTGTGACTAAACCCTCGAAAACTGAAGTAGCAATGAAATCTAGACTATATATCCAAGGATCTGTCGGGACCCTCCTTGAACGTCGGATTGGTGCAATCGGAGTCTATACATTGAAAGAATCACAACTTGGCATGACTAAACTTTTGAAACTCGAAGTTGCGATGTGATTTGGACCGTTGGATCAAGGAAGGTGATGCAAGAAGATTAATGCAAGGAGTATGTGGGAACTCGAGATCCCCTAAGAACCAACCTCAGAAGAGATAATTGCTCCTCAAAAGTGCAGATGAGGTCCAAGAGGCAAAATGTTTTCAAGTTCGTAAGCTACGGAGGGAAAGAGGAAGTCGAGACCCATATATAAGGGCTCATGGGAGTTAGATTGAAGGTCGAGGCCTTCAAAACATATAAAATATTCCAATTCAAGGAACAAAGTGAAAGCTCAGGAGGAGGAGTGAAAGTGGTGGTTGGATCAAGCACTATGAAAGATCTGGGCCATTGAAATTCACGTCCAGACAATTAGAAGAGTGCACATGAAAATATCATATCTAGGCCATCAGATCTGAGTGCAAGGATCAACAACCATTTGATCTAGGAAAGGTGCATGAGGGTTAAACCCTTAAAAATCATACAGGAGAGTGGAATTTTCCAAGTCCCGAAGTTCTGAAATCGTCGTAACTATCCATTGTTAGGGCTGATAGGTGGAAGAAGATCCGAGAGTTCGTGAACTTAGACATCAGAAGAATTGGGGGAGAGTAATCTAAAATTTTCAAAGGGCGAGGTGTGAGGTGACTTTGAGCCATTGGAATCAGAGGACATGTGGCAAAGATCCACGTACTTCAGAGGAAGAACCTGCGTTGAATTCAAGAGGCGAATACTCGAGGAGCTAGGAGCCACAAAAATCCTATCCGTCCATCGAGATAGGAAACATGTTGGGAGATCAACATTTTGTTGACTCACAAATCAGTAAAGTCAAAGGCAGAATCGTGAGAACTTGTGATATCTGAACTCGTGAGTTGATATGGATCGTAGGATCATGGAAGATCATGGATCGTTGATCTAATTCTATCGAAATATTGGGGATCGAAAGAGTCAGGGTGGAATCACATCCAAATACCCAAGACATGAACTTGCAATTTGATTACAACCATTGGTCGAAGGGAGAGTGTGGACCGTATATTGGGTCTTGGAGGGAGTTTGCATATCGGACTTCAGAGAGGAGAAATGAACTTCCCTCGGGAGACGTGAAACACGAAGTCCTAAAGAAATTGGTAGTTGGGCCCCAGGTTATCTCCCAATGTCTCAATCGAAGGAGCCTAGTGGGAGGAGCTAGCTCCTAGAGTATTCTCTGATCGAGAAAAACAAATTGGGAGTATTGGGTTTTTCTCATAGAAAAACACCCGAGGTCTGAGGTCGTGAAGCGCCTTTTGGATAGGTGTGTGGTCACAGTCGGTGGTCACATGGAGGAAGCTTGCACCTAGTGCTAGTTCACATGGGTGAAGTCTCACAAAGAACTATGGATCAATTTCTTAGAGATTCTAGTAGGGAACCAAAGAGCTTCTTCATCTCAGGAATTTTGAAGGTCTATTGACCAAGATTAGAGACCATGGATTGAGGATTTGACTAATTGAGGAGAAATAAATTTTATTTATTTATGCCCCGTCGTGGGTGTGTTAAAAATTGGTGTCAGAGCATGGTTACAACACTTGGTCTTCTTGGGATCATGAGAGAGTTTCATAAAGAGGTATTTTTATCTGCATTTACTCCTTGAGGAAAAAGGACTGCAGATTGAACCTGTGATTTTGGGAATTCTTGTTGAATTTCACAGAAGAATTAATTTAACCCTTGTCAAGTGATAACTACTCTTACCTGAGTAGGGATATGCTAATTAACAATGATAATAAGACTTGAATGTGGATATTTGAAGGTGGTAGGGTTCTTTCAAGGGCAGTTGAAGCCCGAAAGGCGAATGACCTGACGTTCATGACACTGCCTCTAAGCATGGGCAGTTGGAACCTCAGGCAATGATGATGGCTGATTATATAATGATTAATACCTTTGCGGGATCCTTGGAAGTATAATTATTGATTTATATTAAACTCAGATTATATAACTCCTTGTGACCAGAGGAAAGGTGAGATGAGTAAAATCCTATAGAAGTTGACGCAAGAAATTTTCTTGCCAGCTGCGATAGTATAAAAGGGAGAGTGACCCTGGTTGGTCATTGTTATAAAGATAAGGCAACACCACTATGAAATATAACTGTGATATTAGTCATGTAAGCAATTGTAATCTCTAACTAAAGAACACTAATGATAAAACTAAGCTAGTATGATGAATACTTAGTTGTGTGTGTATGCGTGAGTGCATGGATCTAATGCATTGAGAAGAATATTGATATGAAGCTTGATATTAATACCAGTTAGATACGAATGATATCAAATGTGCAAGTGATGCACATGTATGATGTAAGAGTACAAGTATACTAAAGGCCTAATATGGTTTCCCTGATGAGTGAAATGTGAGGCAAGCTTAGCACTTGCCAAGATTGAACGAATAGTATAACAATACCATGGTTGCATGGTTGACTCCATTTTGAAGGGTTGTGAAATTTATGTTTTGAATGATAGCTTAAGGGGAATGTGTAACATTCCCTCAAGAAATATTAGTGAAAATAGAAGAAAGAGTGGACAAGCAAGGATGCTCTATTGTAATAATAAGAGGCAATTGATTCTGCCTTGAAGGTCACATGAGAACGATTATAAAAAATCATGAGTTGACTGATTGTAAAGTAGAGATGTATGTAGGCTATGAATTATACCTATGGAAACTACACAGAGTCTGATGATTATGAATATGGTTAAGTACATCACGGAAGTAAGTTAACAAGACAAAATATGTATGGATACATAATTTGGGTACCTGACCAAGACACACGTTTATATTTCTTAAGGAATATTTGGTAAACAACTAAATATAACTCAAGGTTGAGTCCATCACAGGCAGTGGTGGATGTGCAGTAAAGATTTTTCATGTGGTGGGAGTTCCCTACGAAGAAACTATGTAAGGAATCTGTCATAAGAACAAAGTCACAACCCAAATAATTGTTGAAGGTTGGGCAATGGGCTGCAAAGCCTGTCTATATATAAGAATCCTGGATTACATTTTGAAAACATCATGTAAAGAATAGAAGACTAATGAATGGATATGGGAGTATGTTTGATTGAATAGGCTTGGTTAAATCCATGTTAAGAAAAGGAAGTTGATGCAGGAGCATCGCTGACAAGCTCATAGAGTAGAACCTATCAGCGTCTGGGAGCCTTTACAAAATCTCAGCGCTGGCAGTTGCAGCAGATATTTTGAAGTATGCCTTAACTCAGCACCAAAAAAATATTTGAGGCACGCTTGAGTGATCGTGAGTGAAGTGGGAGTTTCCACTCCGTCTCTGGAATGTGACTGCACTAGGATATCCATCGGGATAGGTTTTGATGTAGACAAGTAGTTAGGGGGCGAAACCTAAGAACCCTCTGAGATAAATAGAGGTTATGTATGCCCAAATGAGGCTAGTTGTGCAAGTTAGTAGGATATTTCTGAGTTTTTCAATTTTTGTTTTGAATTCAGTTGTATCCATTTTCACTGATGAATATAATAGAGGAAAATTGACCCAATTCATGGTGTGGACATTGTTTTGTATTTCTCTGTTATTGTGTTTTCATGAATGAATGAATGAATTTTGTTATGAGTAGAAGGAATTGTGAATGTTAGGATAAGTTTCAATTGTTTATCTTCTTTCGAGTGGTGCAAGGTGTGCACACAGAACACAAGGAGTGCATTAGAGGAATCTGTTTCGGTTCGAAAGCTCAGAAGATATAGCACGAAACTTCCCTTTGCAAGGAGTTCAAAGAGACTGGTGCAAGGCATGCACAGTCATCTGCAAGAATTCAAACCTCGTGTAAATATCTGGTGCAAGAAGTGCACAGATTCAAGATTCGACTAAGTGTCAAAGGGACTTTCTAAGAAGTCGAAGAACTAGAAAAGGAGAACGCCAGGAGGGTGAGAGGAATTTCTCTTCAAGAAATCCTTCAGATCTGAGTTATTGAAATCCCTGAAATGCAAGGAGTGCATGGGAAGTCGAAGTCTTCACAAGACCAAGCTCAAGAGGAAAAATACTTTTCATAAGTGTTAACGATATCCAAGAAATAGACTCATAGGAACGACAAAGTTCAAAGCCTTTGAATCCTTCAAAAATCTTCTAAGTCCAAAGAAAGCATAAGCTCAGAGGGAAATATCTCAACCATCTGATCAACATCCAGACAACAAGGAGAAAGTGCAGAGGGGAAAGATATCAGTTGTTCGGTCTGAGCGCAAAATAATTATAGCCGCTCGATCAAGGTAAAGTGCACTAACGACAAGCTTTGAAAGTACATAGGAGGAGAGGGGTTATGAAATCTTGAAATCATCGGAACCATCCATCAAGGGGGACACGTGGTGAGAGATCGAAATTTAATTGAATCGTGACTTAGGGAAGTCAAAGGAAGAGTTATAAGAACTCACAATTCGCGAAATCGTGATTAGATCACAGTTGGTGATCGGAGGAGGGAGTTGAATCATAGATCTGGCTTTGTCAAGAATTCACAACACGAGAAATAGGAAGTAAGAGTTCTAGTAACTCATGAAATCTAAGTTTGTGAGTTGATGGTGGTTTTCAGATCCACATGAGCATGAGCCGTTGATTTGGCACTCCAAAATATCGACATTTTGGGAGTCGGGAGTGAGCGTGATTTGATTTGAGCCGTCAGATTGAGGGAGGATCTGGGCCGTCAGATCTGAAGCATCTGGAGTTTGGACCTCGGGAAAATAGAGGTGGATCCCATCGGGAGTTATCGATACATGAAATCATGATTTGCTTGGAATATTTGCCCATGGTCATAGTGACGGGTCACATCGGCGAAGAATAATAGAGGGGCTAGCACGCGCTCGGATCCTGCCGGGATTTCATAGGTCGATAGAGTCAGTTTGACTCACATGCGAAGACCCGATATGAGAAATCATGAAACGCCTTTTGATTTAGGTGAGTGGTCATAGTTGTGGTTGCAAGAAGGAAGGGGCTTAGCCTGAGAAGAGCTAGCGCCCGATTGGTGTGGAAGTTGAACAACGCTTAGGAGTGAACCCACGGTTTTGATACAGACTACATCTTTGGAGAAAGGACCTGTGTAAGTGGGTTTGGGGTATAGTAGAGACCTGAAGAGTCAATCAGAATCAGTTTCTTGATCGATCCTAGACTGGTAGGTCGCGCAACCCTTAGGAGAGAAGGGGGGTCTGCATCAATTAGTATCAGAGATGAAGTTTTTCTTGCAGACAACAAGTAAAGGAGAGTGTTGGGACCACATATTGTACCTTTTTGCTCATACTTTTTGCCATTATTATACCCTTCATCACATGTATTTAGACTCATATTATCACTTCATCTGATCACCCCAAGGTATACAACGTCCTTTCTCATCACTATATGTTTAATTTGTTTTGCATAACACTTTACATTACTTTTGAACCTAACTATTGATTAGAAGTGCATAAGTGTCCATAT